>DVQP01002266.1:0-12991 GCA_018231745.1 Danaus eresimus
TTCGTTTGTTTTTAATAAAATTTATTATTGATTGCCAAAACTTACACAATTTAAAACTTTATCTTTTGGGTAACTTGAAATAGTTTGTAGAATATTAATTAGAACCAATTCTGAAAGACGACTTTTTGTATCAGAACTAATTTGCGCAATCTATTTGAATTTAAATGTATGTGATTATTTTATTAACTTGAATTTAACCTTGTTTGTGTTATCTCTTTTTGTTATTGCTACCGTTGTTTGATGTTTATATATTCCGGTAACAGAGAAGTCTTTCAGTAAAAAAGTACATACCCTCGCCAACCAATGTGTCCATGTGCCTATAACGAATATTGTGTAATATTATAAAATTATCCAAATTATTTTCTTTTAACATAGAACTTTGTTGGGATTTTTTATTTGTGACACAGAAACTAAAGTTAGTAACAATCAGTCTTCACGTACTATAAATTATACACCAATGACGCCTTATATCAAATCTGCTATCAATAAAAGATAATTATTGTGTTTATATTTGAGATTATTAGTAAACGTATGTGATACGTAGTGTGTAGATGTGTATAAATAAGAAACTCATGATAAGAAGACAATAAAATTTTATTAGTCAACATTTGGATAGTTTAAATAATGACTGGCAGTAAAGGCCAAGTCGGTGGAAATGTTGAAAAAAACAGGTATAAACCAAATATTATATCGCGAATCTTTATATGTTGGGTTTGTCCAGTTCTTTATAATGGTAATAAAAGAGATGTGGAAGAAGAAGATCTTATCAGGCCCAACAAGTACTATGATTCTAAACTTCTCGGTGACACTTTGGAACAGTAAGTATATTTATATAAAATATGTTTTTTATTGTGTGTGTGTGGGAAGGGGGGGGGGGGCTTGTATTAGGCAAGAATCTTCTTCCATTTTTTTTAAATATAATACATTACATTAACTTCATGCTGGCCTCGAGGTTGAATGAGTAGCAATGTCATTTTTGCTAGACATATGTACTTTCTAAGAGTATTTAGACATCACTGACAGACAGAGAAGGAAAACATCGTGAGGAAGCCTGACTTATCATTTCAAATTTTAAGTCTAAAATCGCCAACCCGTCTTGAGCAAGCGTGGTGATTAGTGCTCAAACCTTCTTCATGTGACAAGAAGCCTTTGCTCAGCAGTGGGCGCCAATAGGCTGATGTTGATGATATGATGATGATGATGACATAACATTATATTACTTCATATCCTAGTCATTGATAAAAAATGGGTGCGCAGTGTCATTTGATACACTTTTACGTTAGAATCAGACTTTTTATATAGACTTTTGAAATAAAACTTAGCTCAACTATAGACCTAAAAGAGACCAACTTTGAACACAGCTCTAAAATAATTTGAGGATTTTCAAAAGTTTTACCTTAAATATATGGCTTAACAGGATCAAATGTTTGTGGAGAGAAATCTATTCTGCCATTTCAACATTTCAATGACAAAATTTTAAGACTGTTCTTTTCTTGATTTAGATACTGGTATAAAGAATTTGAACAAGCGTTAGCTGGCAACCGGCAACCATCTTTATTGAAAGTGCTGGTAAGAGCGTATGGATGGAAGTATCTTGCTGGAACAATTTTTCTTACTATTAAGTTAACAATGAGGTAAACGGATACCTAAAATTATTTTCTTTATTAGCTAATCATGTATGTGGGTTTTTAATATCTAAATATTTATTTTGTAGTATTATTCAGCCGTTATTGTTCAGCCAATTGCTAACGTATTGGTCGTCAACTAACGACCAAGCCATAAATCAGCGAGAGGCTGGATTTTACGCTCTAGGCATGTTGTTGACAAATATTGTGGGAATCATCAGCCAACATCATAATTCTTTATTTGTGAATCGATTTGGTTTAAAGGTTAAGGTTGCCATTTCCTCCCTAGTTTATAGAAAAGTAAGTAATTAACGTATTTATTTTATTAATTTCTTTGTATATACGATATCAAATTAAATTATTTTTATGTTTTAATTTTTCTGACATTTACTGTATAATTTTGATTATGGAGTAAAATTTTATTTTTTATTAATAATTATTAATAAGACGCGTATGCTACACGAACGGGAGGGCGGGAAGAGTCAAAATAACAATGTATTTTACAGATGTTACGAATGAGTCAGGCCTCTCTTAGCCAAGTAGCTGCAGGGAAGGTAGTGAATATTATGTCCAGTGATGTTGCTAGATTTGATTATGCCTTCATGTTTCTACATTATTTGTGGTTAGTGCCAATTCAGGCAGCAATTATATTGTACTTTCTTTATGACGCCGCTGGTTATGCACCCTTTGTCGGCCTTTTTGGTATTATCCTCCTGGTTTTGCCTATACAAGGTATTAGTTTGATATAGAATAATTGGTATTAAAAAAGTGCTAGAACTATATGTTTTTCTTCTTTTAGCCGGTTTGACTAAACTAACATCGATTATAAGACGGACAGTCGCTCAAAGAACAGATAGCCGTATCAAATTAATGAATGAAATTATAAATGGTATTCAAGTACGTATTTCATTGACCTTTTGATTTAACAGTCCAAAGTATTACTGAAAAAAATACTTACGTTGGCTTTATTAAACTCACTTTTCTGTAGGTCATCAAAATGTACGCCTGGGAAAAGTCATTTCAGAAGGTTGTCCAAGGCGTGAGAGCATTCGAATTAGTTGCGCTAAGCAAGGCTGTTTTTGTCAGGAGTGTCTTTTTGGGATTTATGATGTATTCCCAGCGGTCTACTATATTTATAACATCTCTCACCATAATTCTTACCGGCGGAATGCTAAGCGCTGACATGGTATAGTCAATTTTATTTTGTAACAATTTTTTAAATTGTCTCCTAAAGATTTAATTTTTCGGGATATTAATACTAACTTACTTAAAAAAAATTTTTTCAGATTTACCCTATTACATCATTTTTAGGTATAATACAGATGAATTTAACTTTTATGATGCCACTAGCTATTGCTGGTTTATCAGAGCTACTCGTATCATTACAGCGTATACAAAGCATTCTTGTTTTGGGTAAGTTATTTTTTTTTCATTTATATATTCATGAGTACTGAAATAAAAGGTTGTACATGGAATGAGCGAGCTGGAAATGTTAACAAATCTGACAGAGGATAAACATATAGTACCCTTTTTTTGCGGGGAGAAATCCGCTTACAGACTTCTCATTGCCCTGGCTCGACAGTGAAAATTGTGTGAGGGTTGTTTAACGCCTGATGGTATTAGCACTGGGAATACCCACTAAAACTCCCCGACTTCCCTTCCTGCCCGTATTTAGGGTGATTTGGGACCTGCTGTAGCAATTCACCATTTCACTCCCGGGAGATATACAGATAGTACCTAACTTGTAATTTTTTGAAATATTAAGAGTCTCAAAAGCTATTTTTGTAACGTTACTTGTTCTACACATGACACCCAGAATAAATGTTACTTAGAGGAATATATATGTGAAATTTAAAAAATAATAAAATATAATACAGACAAGTAATAACTAATTTAGCACTGAACCTAGATATACAAGAAATAGATCATGGAATCCTTGCCATGACGGCGATGGAATACATTTAAAGTAGCTTGTCGTTAGCTACAGAAAATCTTGAATACAAAAATTTACCACTAGTAGTGATAGTTACAATCCAAGAGCGTTCAAGAGTTTTTTTTAGTTAATAGCCTGTAAATAGCAAAATGTTGACAAATAACAAACATTTTATAGCACTTTAGCTTCACCACCACAGGTTCCTCTTAGAGAAAAAAATATTACATCCAAAGTTTTTCTCATATATCATTAAGAAACTACACCAATTTTGATATAAAAACTAAAGAATTACGTTTTTTCAGATGAAAAGGAAGATATAAAAATCTTGCCACAGGCAACATTACCCGTTAACGACATTTATAAAAAGATTTCTACTTCTGGTGATACGAACATAATTAAAGTAAAAAATTCGTCGCTCCTGGAGAAAACTCAATCAACAGGTAATAATAATAAATTGAAGATGACCTAAAAAATAATGTTAACAAAAAACGTACTGTCGAGTAATTTTCTATATATATATTATATTTAAATAAGTTTTCTTAATAATTTTCAATATACAGTCGATTCGTATGCGCCACAAGAAAATGAAAATGACATAGCGCTTTTTGAGGTAAATGCATCTTGGACTGCAACCAAAAATCCTCAAGAAATGACTCTTAAAAATGTCTCTTTAAATGTGCCGAAGGGAAAATTGGTTGCCGTAGTTGGGCCCGTTGGTTCGGGAAAAGTATGGCATTTTTTTATTTGAGATCATTAAATGTTTCTCAATTTAATTATTATTAATAATTTCGCAGACTTCCTTACTGCATGTAATACTTAGAGAATTACCAATGAGCAGCGGAAATCTTAATTTAAATGGAAGCATATCTTACGCTTGTCAAGAAACTTGGTTGTTCCCTCAAACAGTTCGAGAAAACATTATTTTTGGCTTACCTTATGACGCACAAAAATATAAACGGGTATATTATTGTTGAAAAATGTTATTGTTTGATAGTTAATGAAATATTGGTATTTTATTGTTGATTAATAAAATAAACACCGATTTAATATATATAATTTTTCATTAACTACCTAAGGTGTGCAAAGTGTGCTCGTTACTTCCCGACTTCAAGCAGTTTCCTTATGGTGATCTTTCGTTAGTTGGCGAAAGAGGTGTCTCTTTATCCGGAGGTCAGAGGGCGAGAATTAATTTAGCTAGAACGATTTATAGAGAGGTAACCATGTAATTTTTAATTTTTTAATAAGCGAACATTATGACAGATTATTTATGTTGTATATATGTATATGCATGTATATATTATTCTAATTTAGCTTGTACCGTTTTAGAGTGATATATACTTATTGGACGATCCTCTGTCAGCTGTGGATGCAAACGTTGGAAGAATGCTTTTTGAGGATTGCATACAAAGATATTTAAACGGAAAAACGCGTATTCTTGTGACTCACCAAATACATTTACTGAAACCCGCAGATCTTATAGTCATTGTTGATGAGGTATGAATTTCAAATTGCTGGAACTTATAAGGAACTAAATAAATTGATTTATGTCTATCAAGTTTGTTACTTTTAGGGGTCTATTAAAAATATCGGAACTTACAAAGATTTAGTAAAATCTGAAAAGGTATTCTCAAGTTTAATGGAAACCAAAGAAGAAAAAATGGAAAAGGTATGTTACCTCTTTCTTATGTGCTTTGTGTTTTTATAGAAAAATACGTATATTACAAAGAACAAGTAATGATACGGTTATCTTGACATGAAGTCACCAGAAATGTTGCTGTTGATAACAAATCATTGAACCGTCTGAACTAATATTGCAATATAATTTATGAAAACAAATGATTATGTACTTTGATATAATTCAATTATTACTAATTCAAAGGTTTTTTTTATTATAGTCAGCCAAATACCACTATTAGTTATACAGTATAAATATTTACATAATTTTTGTCGATACAGGTTGAAGCTAGGCCGCTTGTAAAACATAGTTTATCTATGATATCCGTTAGAAGTGATGATAGTCCGGAAGTAGAAAGAGCACAGATCCAGGAAGCTGAAGAACGAGCTAAAGGAAACTTAAAATGGAGCGTGATTGCACAATATTTGATAAGGGTAGAGTCTTGGTTCGTAGTCTTCCTAACACTATTTGCTCTCCTGCTAACGCAAGCTGCTGCAACCATCAGCGATTATTGGCTTAGTTTCTGGTATGTTTCACAAGAATTGTTGTTTATTTCGTTATATTTAAGGAATAATTTGTTTTAAATAACATTATTTTTTAGGACAAACCAAATTGACGAATATATAAGATCTCTTCCAGAAGGGATGCTTCCAGGTAGGCAGGGGCATTTAATTAGAGCTAAGAGTGGTATATTGAGACTTAAAGTTACATGTGTTTTTAGATCCTGGTTTGGAAACACAAATTGGACCCCTAACAACTGGCCAGTACTTATGGATTTTTGGGGGCTTAATAGTGTTTATAATAATTATGACACACGTTAGAATTTTAGCGTTTGTTGTACTATCAAAAAGAGCGTCTCAGAATCTTCATAATGTAATGTTTAAGAATTTACTAACAGCCGTGATGAGATTCTTTGACACAAATCCTTCAGGTAAAAATCTCTACAACACTTTAAACCAACTTTATTTAGCGTCAGTAGTAGGCAAACCTTTTTTTCTTGAATGGCTTTTTTTTCACATATTTTTAGTTACAAAGCCATACTTATGGATATATGGTAGGTTAGATTAAAAGCAATTTTAAACACTACATTTCCTCTGCCACATCATCTATATGGATGTAAATATTTGTGCTATTATAATATCTTAACAAAAATTTTGGTAAAACCGCTTTAAATTTCACATTTTGTGGAGGTTCCTATAAACTTTCGTTATGTATTTTTAAATAAATATATCGAATACATTCTAGTATGGCGAAATATATATTATTTTTAATGTTTAATAATTATACAATCTAACAAAATGTAATGTATGTTTAAACTAAAAAAGAAAAACATCATTAAATAAGGGCTTTTTCTATTTCCTATCGGACTGTGGACTTCTTAAAGAAGAGATAAAACTAGATGTTTAAATTACTACTACTATCACTTCTTTAACTATTTATTCTATTTATTCATCTATGTTCACTTGTTCAGTATATTGACTAAAATTTTTAATTGTAGGTCGTGTCCTAAATCGTTTTGCTAAAGATTTGAGCTCAATGGATGAGATCTTGCCACGTACATTATTTGAGGCTATTCAAATGTATCTGTTTGTGTTAAGCGCTCTTCTTTTAAATGCTTTCGCTCTTCCTTGGACTCTGATACCCACTTTTATTTTACTAGGAGTTTTTGGAATTTTACTTAAATGGTATTTAAATGCATCGCAGGCGGTCAAGCGATTGGAAGCCACAAGTAAGCAACATGATGTTATATAACGCACATAACTTATTTAATATAAATTAAGAAAAATGTTATGTCATCTGAATATTAATTTGAGTGTTTGTATTTAACGGGAGATATAGATAATTAATTGAATTTTTCTTCAATTATTCGATATCAATATTTTCATAAAATTATTTTTACAGCTAAGAGTCCCGTGTTTGGCATGATAAATTCAACACTGTCTGGACTTACAACTGTCAGAAGTTCCAATTCTCAAAACATGTTACTAGAAAAATTTGACGATACTCAGGTAATTAATTAAAGTACCTAATTATATATTTTTTTTACATTTTATATTCACAATTTCATTTACAGCTTGAGGTTTTTTATTTATTTTACATAGCTTTTTTATTTATTTTACATATTTTATTGGTGCAAAAAAACCTTGCAACAATGAAAATTGAAAAACGGCACGTATGAGCCGTTTTATATGCATAAAAAGGGGAGGAAACCGAGGAGATAGTATCTTGTCAATATTTAAATTTCATCGTCACAATCTATTTATTTTGAATCTTGTTTTATCTAATAATATGTATTTCTTTATACCGATGATAAACAATAGGTCATTTAGACAAACTTTATCGTATTGAGAGATTTAATTCCATCATTTAATAAAGTCGATGTCTATTAGTCTATTTAGAAATATTTAAAACAGAAGATAACACAACGCTAGTAAACTCTTATGAAGGAGATAAAATTCTAGTTTATATGTCATATTAGTAATTTTAAAAATCGTCTATTTGTATAAAATTTATTAATCTACACATTTTAGGTCAGTTTGCACCTTTATACCAAGTTTAACAATATATTTAATGCTTTTCTACAGTTTTTGAATTGAATAAAACTTTTATTTGATTATAAATTGCTTATCACAAATTTACAGACACGTATGAATTTTTTTAGGATCTCAATTCGCAAGCTGTATTCACATATTTTGGCTGTTCAGTGGCTTTCTCTCTATATTTGGATATATTATGTCTTGTCTATATGGCAGTCTTATTTGCTACTTTCATCTTGATAGATTTTGGTAAGAAGATCAAAGAAAATATTATGACGTAACTGTATCATTATTTTTTTTTTACCTTTTAATTGATCTTTTATATAAAACGGTACCTCAATTCAAAATATTTGTGATAACTTTCGTAATTTTTTTAGGGTATCTGATCGAGGTTGGAAGCGTTGGTTTGGCAGTGAGTCAGTCTATGAGTTTGACAATGATGTTACAAACAGCAGCTCGTGGCACATCAGAGTTGCTAGGAACGCTGACAGCTGTGGAAAGGGTTCTCGAGTACAGCCGTCTACCCTCCGAAGAAAATATGGACGATGGTAGTGAGTACCACACATTCTAAAAATATTTTATACAGAAGGAATTTAAAAAACTGTGTACTGTATGATTTATATTATTAATTTTTGAGTAATACATTAAACTTCTTAAAATTATCTCAATTATATGATAGTGTTATCGTATTACGTTAAGTACTTTAAATTTGAATGAGTATTATCTTAAAATTGGGTACATATATTTTTAGCTCCACAGCCCAATAATTGGCCATCAAAGGGGGAAGTGCGCTTTGAAAATGTTACTTTGAGATACGGACTTGAAGATCCACCCGTTCTAAGGAAATTGAACTTTGTTATACGTAGCGGGTGGAAGGTAAAAATAGAAAGAAATATAAAAACCTGCTCAAAACTAAACAAATAACCCAATCATATCTATAAACGTGGATATACACATAATATGTTCGACAATTATATAAATTGAAAACTACATAAACGTTATGTAACAACAATTAAAAGTACGATGCTTGCGTTACAATTTAATAGGAATATAAATTGTATCAGTTTTAATGGCTTGTATGTAAATAGACAATTCACGGTGTGAATAACATTACGAATTTTTAGGTCGGCATCGTAGGCAGAACAGGAGCTGGCAAATCATCATTGGTTTCAGCTCTCTTTAGGCTTTCAAATATCGAGGGTAGTATTAAAATAGACGGAGTAGATACTGTTAGTCTATCGAAAAAGGTTAGTGATATAAGAAAAATAAAACAGTGAAATATATAACCTTAAAAGAAATTGTGGTTAGGACAATCAGATATGTTATTACAATGTAAATAAATTTGTATCACAGGTTTTAAGATCAAAGATATCGATAATTCCACAAGAGCCGGTATTATTTTCTGCGAGCCTACGGTACAATCTTGATCCTTTTAATAAATACAGCGATGATGAGATTTGGAGAGCACTTGAACAAGTAAGTGAACTGATATAGTGCGATGTTCTTTATACATTTCTTGTTAATTAAAATCAAATACAATTTTATATACAACAAATATATAAAATAATCAATATTGAGATGATAGTCATTGGAACAAAACAAGATCAACTAGTCGTAATAACATAACGGATATAATTATATATTCGTCTTCTATTATATAAGCATAATTAAAACATTGTCTTAGGTGGAATTGAAAGATTCTATTCAAGCTTTGGATTTCAAAGTATCTGAAGGTGGTGCAAATTTCTCTGTTGGTCAAAGACAGTTGGTTTGTCTTGCGAGAGCCATCCTGGGCTCCAACAAAATACTGGTCATGGATGAAGCTACAGCTAACGTTGATCCTCAGTGAGTACTGTGAAATTTAGGAACTCAACTTTTCTTTGAATATTATTAATCTTGTAATTTTAACGCCAGATCAATTCTTCACCCATAGATATCGATAAATATTCTTTTAATTTTTCTTATTATTGTTATATAAATGAAAAATAATTGTTTTGGGCCGAAATATTTCTATGAATTCAACACAAGACAATGCGAAACGTAAATATACGGATAAATACACAGTTAATTATTATAAGTGTATTCACTCTTAAATTATGCTAAGAGAATGATTTTAATTTTCTAAGTGATAATTTGAGCACACAAGTAACATTTTAGTTCTCGATGTGATCATAAGATTGCAAGATAATATTTTTTTTTTAACAAAATAATACATGTGTATTATGATGTCTTTCGCAGGACTGATGCTTTAATCCAGAAGACGATAAGAAAACAATTTATCTCATGCACTGTATTAACCATAGCTCACCGGCTTAACACAATTATGGATTCTGATAGGATTTTAGTCATGGACAAAGGGGAGATTGCGGAATTCGATCATCCTTTCATACTCCTATCAAACCCCCAAAGTCATTTGAACTTTATGGTCAAAGAAACTGGAGATTCAATGAGCAATCAACTTTATGAAACAGCAAAAACAAAGTATAATAGTCAAAGTGACGCAATCTTTAACGACAAATAATAAAATGTATAATATTTTCAAAATAAAATAAAACTCTTGATGAATTCATCAAAAATACAAGAGAAGTATCTTTGTAGGTCTTTATTATAAGAAAAACAGAGATACGGTGACTAGTATGACTATTGGCAAAAATTTTATAAAAATGTAGTTTAAGTGAAATGTAAATAAATTTTAAAAAGTTTACAATATATTAATTACATTAAATACGATTGGCTAAAAAAAATATTTTGACATATTTTGTTCCATTTGCGAAATCGAATGTGATCTTTTTGTGTGATGATGTGATAATGTGGTTACTTGATTTTATAATTAATTAATTATTTCTATAACCATTGTTTCTATAACATTAAAATTCTATCTTATATACAAAATAGGACATAAAATATAAAAAAAAATATTGATATTAATGTAGATCAATAAAAATATGAAAATAGTAGGTATTATCGTTACAATCATTAAAGTTTATCTTATCTTATATAATTTATAATTAGGATTTAAAAGTGAATCAGCCTTTGTTGTTTATTTTGTCAAGCATTTGTTCCATCAACAATGGAATACAACAGTTATTTTACGTACGTACGTATGAAGATTATTTCTGTACATGAGTAATCGGATATCTAAAAAGATTGAATGTTTAGGAACAATTATTTTAATAGCAAGACCAAAATCTCATTTAAATATATTAATAAGCTTTATCTGGAGCAAATTCTTTTCAATGTCTTTTCCTATTCATACCGACGAATTCGCTACACTAGCGTCCAAGTAAAAATATACAGATCAATTTGAATATTCATCGCTTAATCTTGGGTATGTTACAAACCGTCCACTAATTTAATATACGACTGTCTTAAGTTTTTTGCCATAACAATAACATGGATTATTAAGATTTGTGACCTCAATTGAATTTTGTAACAGGAAAAGCTTCATTAGATCCGTTGGTGTTTTTGTATTTATTTGTTGTTTTATCAGTTGTTCTTTTTCTGCAAGAAAGAAACCGATAACACGTGATAGCGCTCAGCGGTGTATTTCATTCCACTACCCCATAATAGATTTTTCTTATCTTAGTTTTCTCTACAGATTTTTTTATAATCGAGCATAGTTTTAAAGTATATGTATCTATGTAAAAGAATGATAAAAAAATAGACTCGTTAGCAAAAAGTGTTATGTTATGTTGTGTTAAATAACTAACACGTTGATAACAACTGTCATACTTTTAAACTCTCTCATTTTATTAATATTTAAAAGGTGCACATGAATGTTATGAAGGTATAAAAGTTATACATATTTCAATTTATGTCAGGAAAAAAAAGATGGCTATTAAATATTTTGAAATCCTTATCAGGAATTCCTGGATTTTGTAGTTTGATAAAAAAATATTAAATTAAAAATAAAAGAATACATATGTTACCGCTTTGTAAAACTTTATATGAAATAAAGTAGCTCAATCGTGTTCAATCGTAGTTTGTGTAGATGTAAGCAACGGGGTTTATTTGATTATATTAGACATAATTTATTATTTGCCGTTTTTGAAAAGTTTTTAAAAAACATATGAAGAATTATATGAACGTATTTGATAAAATTCCACTCTAGGGTCTACATTGTTCATATGATTACATAACGACTTATTAATGTTCGTAGACAACCTCTAGATAACACATATATAAATTATCGTACAACATGATTAGATCTCCCTTTCACAGTATCGACAATTTTTTTTTATCTATTCGCTGTTTTCACACAGATTAACTTCTCGTACCCTAAGCAACGATCTGAATATGTTAGTCCAACTGTTAATATCTATAAAATCTCAAATAATGAGAGTGATTTACATTACAACTTTAGACCTCCATAGATCATTATATTTTTAAGTAAAGTTAGTAAACAATTTTTCAGAGGAACACAATTGACAATTTGTGTTATTACAGTTTGTATAAATGGCTCTTAATATGAAGGTCCGAAGTAAATAAAGATATGGTCCTTGAACATGAATATCCAGTTTGCTAAAGGGTATGACACTCTGGAAGACAATGTGGGTTTAAGGAATCATGTTTGCAAATATTAGCCCCGTACAATTTAAAAGTCTATCATGTATGGTGATTTCGTTTCTCATAATATCTAATATCTTATAATATCTGGTTGTTTTTGTACATAAAAGGATCTTGGAATATGTAATAGTGTCTCAAATCTTAAATAAATTGTCTGCTTTCTTATAACACTTAGCGGCGGAGTGTTAGCCGAATGGTTAAAAAGGATAAAAATGTAATTTAGGATAACTTACATATAGCCATTAAAGTACAGTTGAAACAGAGCCGAACATTCCGGAGTGGCTGGATTGATAATTGATTGGAGATATGTTAATATACACTTGTTATAAAAGAAACTTTGTGCGTCACATGGTGAGAAATTCAGTATTCACATGAAAATACATATATAAATTATATCATACACAACATAATAGCTGTTTCTGTTTTTATGTACATAAATACATTAGGCGTAATAAAATAAATGGGAAAACATAATTTTTAACACGATTAAGTTTTTAATTATACTTTGAAAAATAAATTGAATATATATTTGATTCTACTTTTTATTCACCTATCTCACTAATTATCACTTTTTTTTAGATCGAATCGAAACTATTTTTTTGTTGTTGTTAACGTTACGTTACGTTACGTTTTTTGTTGTTGTTTAAGTTGTTTA
>DVQP01002267.1:0-12983 GCA_018231745.1 Danaus eresimus
TTATATATATATATATATCGTATGTGTATGCAATTTAGTAAATTGGTTATATACTTCAGAAAAACGTTTAAGTTTAAGATGATTTATGAATTTTAATTTTCTATTGAAACTGATCAATGGGTTCATTGTAGTGTGTAATTTTTTTCCAAGTTCGTTAATATTTCAATCATTTTTTAGTCATACTTTTCCGTCTACAATCCATGTGAAAACTTGATCAGCACTTGTACAAATTGGAACCATGTTTCTGAAATCAATCAATCAATCTCATATATATTTTTGTTTCGCGTGTGTATTAAAATAATTTCTATTTTATTTTTCTTTATAATATTTAAGATTCGATAGCAATAATATATTTTATTTTACTTTAAGTTATTCTATATACATTCGTTCTTTAAAATATAATTAAATTGTTAATGTAAATTTTAGGAATCATTTCATTCCCGTACCTTCGTAACATAGAGTAAATATTATCAGAGTTGAATAAATTGTATATAATTTTAAACGTCCTACAAAGCCCTACATTGAAACTCCATTGGTCCACATATAATCCAAGGCCGTCATCATCAAAAAGACGTCCAAACTGTGTATTGCATTGCCGTTGAATACATAATGCTTGTTCCCAGTCACTTTGGAACCGGGTCGACAAATCTGAATCGTTCTATGTGCCATAAAGACTTTATCGGTACTTAATCATGTTGCTACTTATTTGAATATCCTTGATATAAGAATATCGTTAAATATTCTATAAACTGAAAATATAGCTAGGCAACGTTTGAATCGCAATAACGAAAATAACATAAAATATAATAGGCAAATGATTTTCTATTCAATTTTAATTCGTAGATAACGTACGTTTGTTCCAAAAAAACTATATTTCATTATGTTAATAAATGTGATAGCGGAATAGCTTTATATTTTATTCACTCAATAATAGTTAATGGCGAGTCATATAAAATGCACATTTTAAAATGAATCGCATCAAGCAAGACCTTAGTTAGAACTTTCAGGTGTTTTGTTTAGGACGATACGATCTAAATGCAACTTTATTATCACATGCAATAAGTCAGAGACTCCAGTGTATCGATTAATTTAACCCCACATTCAGCAAACCTTCGTTTAAAGTTAATATTTTCACGAAACCTTTTCACTCTGTTGTCCCTAGTTCTTTATAAACGAAAATGATACGAAACGTAGCTTTGGATACCGTAAATAAATTAATCGGCAACAATTGAAATAAGTATTCTCATATATTCCTTAAAAATCCATAGTTATAAAAAAAAATATCAAAACATTTCTACAAAGGGTTTTTCCAAATCAAATGGAATAAAAAAAAACAAATTAATTCGGTAAAAAAAATTATATATATAAATGAGACTGGTTTTATTAACATAAAACAAAGTTAAATAAAACACACGTGTCACAATAGAGTCATCTATTTTCGTTTCTATTCCGTGAGAATGCCAGGATAAAAACTAACAGCTATAAGGTGGAATTAGGTAATCAATGTGGTCACTTAACCACTGATTATGTGGTTTAAAGCTTGGAATTTTAACAGAAGATAGATAATCACGTTCTGTTTGAAATATCAGATACAAAATAGTTATTTTTTTTCAAATTTTAAATAATCCACTTAACAAAATCAAAAACCATGGGGATTAAACTATCTTAGCTACTATATTCCCTCGGGGATTTTTTTTGAAAATTTTAATAATTTGTAAGATATAATATAATCTATCCCTCTATTGATAAATAAATAATAGTTGCGAGCGGTTTGATCATATGCTTTTCATGTATAAATTCGGTGATACTAAATATAATCATTATATGACTAAAATTTTAATTTATTAATACATAAGAGTCTTTAGCAAACGATTAATTCCATCGTCTACAGTAAGCTCCGTGATTATACAATATAGGTATGAGAAACTTAATTTAATAGATGCTTGTAATAAGAAAATTTATAACAATGATGTAGAGCATATGTATTTTAATAATACACGATCACTAAGAACTTTAAACTTTAAATTACCATAAGGAAACTTCAAAAGTCTTAGAGAATAAAATTGGTTATTCTACCTTTGCATAAACAGACTTTAAATAAACAAACATATTGAAACGGAATAATCGGATTTTCGTTTCAGACTCTCTTTTAAAAAATAATATCGCAGGTTTGATATTTTCCAGTATATATTTTTAAATTATTACAGTGTCCCGTGAAACTGACCGAAGCTCGTTTACACGGTAGCCTGTACGGAAAAAGCTTTTTTTCAGTTAGCGACAACAATATTAAAAACTGCGTTTGTGGTATTACGGCCGATATCAATCACATTTTTGGTCAACGTCCGAGCTTTAACGATCGCAACAAATTCGTGTATTTGATATTTGCAGGTTTATTATACTTTTATATTTTTTTTTAATTCCATCACTAAAACAATCATCAAATTTACATGTCAAAGTTAACAAAAATCGACTTTATGTAAGTTAAATGTGAGGATAATTCAGAGTTTATATAGACAAGTCGATTATATAAATCTAAATGTCGCTCGCTGTATATTTTATAATCCCATGACTTGAACGTGGACGTCCATAAACCTTTTCTATCCCATAATAATAGAATTAATTATCTCTTAGAAGAGTCAAGTCTCTAAGACGTTGGATAATTTTTTATTATTTCTAATTTAAGAGATAAAAACGTTCACTGTATTTAATTATTGTGATAGAAAAAATATACAAACGAAACTTTTAACAGTTGATATTTCTTCAAATATTTGAAAAAAAAAAAAAAACAAAAATTGTTTACATTAATCTGTTGTTCAACAGTCATTGGTTTTATTATATAAAAAAATACAAATTAAAAAGTTTCAGAACGTAATATTTTTGTAAAGTTTTTCCAACGAATGCATCTTTTTAAATAATATCTGATATTTATTATCCCTCTCACGGTTTGTAACGATACAAAGTGGATAAATATTATCGAAACACGCCGGAGACGGAATGTGCGGCAATTTGAGATTCATTGAAAATATTCTTTAGTTTTTATAGCTGATATATATGCTAAGTTTTCGTTGTTTTCAACCTATTTGATGAAGGACGGTTTTAACTTAATTACAACGTACTATCCCAAACAGCGCGAGCCATGCTAAATTGGATCCCGATAGCTTTATGGAAATCAATTTCATGGAGGTAGAGCAGAGTATACACGAATATATTACAGGTACCTCTGTGGTGTGTCATATTATTGTCACTCTTTGACCATATAACATAACATCCGTATAAATAAACGAAGTTAAATTAAGATTCGTGTCGTTTTTATTCATATATAAGATACAGGGTATAGACAGATAGGTACAAACAACAGACATAAAATAATATAAAATGAATCTGCTCTTCACAACTGCTCCATTTTCCACAGCTTAAAGAACGATCGAGATTTCCATTTATTGAGAGATTCTTCATTATATTTATTAACTTCAAGCCTTTAAGCCGGTCAATCATAGCATCGAACAATCCCGGAAGCCAGGTTAATTTGAAGCGTTTAATTTCAAACATTGAGTAAACAGAGTATGCGTAATATTAATTTAGTTCTTATTAGTGACAATTGAGACTATACTTAATCTACTACGCATAAAAACTAAGTCGAGAATTACGTTTTGTTTAATGTTATTATGTACATATACCATCGCTCAAATGTCAATAACGCGCTTCCAATGATATAACAACAGAAGTTAAATCAAATACCAAAAAAATATATACATTTATTGATAAATATTTATATCTTGTGAAAATACTTGGTTTAAATTTTGTTACATATTAACTTTCTATGACTTGAAGTAAAGTACGTGAGTGCATACATAGAAGTTTAGACGCAGACTTGTAACGAATATGGGAAAAAAATGCAGTATTGTCTTCTCGTTGAGAATCTTTCGGGCAATATAACAGTGACGGTCTCATACAGGGTTTATAAATGACATAAATTGAAATAGTCTTAATGAAGTTTTATTTAATATTGCTTATCAACGTCCTTGAATGTTCAAGTGTAATGAATGAACCTAATTTCCTTCCTATATTAAATATCTCATAAACCTAGCTGTCATTGTAATGCAATTAGAAATCAAATATTAAGTTTATATCGTAAGTAACAGTTGAATGCAATGTATGAGAGGATGAGATATATATATACTATTTGGGTTACATTATCCGAAAAAATTGTCATTTTAAATTTCAAAATTTCACTGTTACGAAACACATAACCTTAACAGAATCGAAGAATGATTATAATTTGTTTACTTTTTCATTAAACTTACATTTAGCAAATAAAATATAAAACTAGAGTTTTCTAAAGAAGACCCGATCCAGGTCTTATTCATCACAATAACCACGTCCACGTTTGGCAATCAGACATGAGTGGCAGCAAGTGTAGCTGAATGGCACCTCTTTGTCCAATTACTGACATGTCCTAGAGCGTTCGTACTTTTGTGTTGTCCTTACATAATCTGTTGTGAGTGAAGTTATTTCGGTGCAGTTGGACTTTGTATGTTTGTCACACAGACGCTTATAATTTTGGTACTTAAGGTTTGTTAACTTTCATTCATTTTCCTGTACAGTTTGACATGTGAAATATGAATACAGTAGTTTTATGTTGCGATGCCGATAATTGACTATCGTTGTAGATGGATTATTGAAAAATTCGTTTAAAATTTTCCTAATCAAGTTTTGGTTGTAAGCATGTACAAAGACTTACACTTAGTACTTCGTTTTTTACATGTATGGTCCAATATTTGTAACGGTTATATAATATATATATATATGGTTTAAATAATTCGATCCATCTTTGCCCATTACAATATACTTCGGCAACCTTAAACGGCAAAAAAATTTACAAGAAACTCGAGCCCATACATCGATCGTTATTTTGATAAAAAAAGCAGAAAAACCGGTCAGTCGAATATTTATCTTTCGTTATATTATATTATGACTCATTCAACACATTATGTTGCTGACAGAAAATATATCAACGATTTTATATATATATTTAAATGTCTTTAAATAATTTGACGGTTAAGACATACATATTTCAGCTACATATATTTCCCCTATATTATATATAGGGTATAATGTTAATATAAAAAATAACACCTGCTTTATAAAACTATTGAAATAAGTACAAGAATTTCTTATCCTCGATTTTATTGCGGGAAATGTTAGCTTTCATTTGTGAGATCTGACCTATATTTGGAGTCAGCGGTAACTTTATCTAGAACCATTACTACGTCCACAATCAGATTAGCTTATCGCGTCCGTGAAATTTTAATTTGAATTGCACTCCATAAAACAATTGGGTCGCAATGGTGTAATATCAAAGCCCAAGAAACTAGAATAATACTAGAACAGAAAACTGTTCAATTTGAATACAAAATCAATCACGCTGTTTATAGGTACATTGTTTTATCGGACATCAAACCGTGTGTGTTTTATAAGCGATTCACTTCCGACGGAGCGAGTTTGCAAATTTTTATACAAAAATCCTTTAAATCGACATCAGTGAACAGAAGAGAGCAATAAAATATTATAAATATTTATATTAAAATAAATGGAATAGTAACTTTTTTGTATATGTTATTTTTATTTACGTATGTACGTTCTGTCATCTCGTTTAAATACTACCGCGTTTTACGAGTGACTTTCGGCTGTGGTTAGATTTGTATGCGCAGGGCGGAATAGTCCGGCAGCACAACCAATCACCGACTGCTCCTATATGGCTCAGTTCACTTGTATATTGTTTCCGGTTCGCTAGCAGCTCAATACCGTCAGAATGTCAGGAGAAAATCAAATACAGTGTGAGAACATACCGTATGTTTATGTTTATCATTTTCTACTTTGTAACTTACTTAAAATCGTGAAACCAGAACTGCAATACGCAGATTATGAATATAAACTTGTATATCGATATAATTTTTACACCAACCACTTTAATTTATATTTTTATAATATATTTCTTAAGTATATTAATGTTTGAATCTATTTTGTTATATCAAGAACCTCTTAGTAAGTTTGTCTGATAATTGTCACAATACAAAGAATGGAAAATGGTAAGTTGCTAATGGGAGAGGGAGATAATGACTCCGATATTACGAGAATAAGAGAAAGTAAAAATCATGATTTGATTATTAATAAAAACTATAATTACATGAAATGTGTTATAAATGAAATACTAAACAACTAACATACAACCGTAGTTTTTTAATCGATATATTGTCCGTCTTTATATTTAAAAAGACGCGGTTCGAGACGAATACCACAGACAATAGTGTCATTACAATAGCCTTTAGTTACCTTAAAAATACTTACGTATAACAGCCACAGAACTTTGCATACAATGCCAAATTGATTTAAATGTGTCTTAGCAGTTTACGAAGTGTTATCTTGTGACTGGGAAAAAGTACAAAGTTTATATCGGTCATTCAAACTAACATTGCTAATCAATTTGTCGATGCACTAGATTTAAAGTTAGCTTTGTCTAATCAGGGCTATATAAATTTTTTTTTGTCTCAATAGTATGCTATAAAAGATATTTTTTAATGTAATGATAATTTATCAATAGTGAACGTTTGATTATTTCAATTGATTTTTCAATTTCACATTGTTTAACTATAAATAAAATACAAAGTCCATTTTATATGAGCAGTGGTAATTCGGAGATAACATTTTCTGTATATAATTAAGCGTGGCGGAACGTAAAGGCTGTGAACAGGTATGTTTGTTCAAACATATTCGAATTCGTCTCTAATTCGTTTTCAACCGTCCCAGATACGGTATATTTATTTGCGAGTTTGTTTAGTTTGTTAAAATTTAATCTTTGACTTATAAGATTTTGATTGAAAACACGTATCCTTCAGCTGTTCTTGAAATTATACGGAACATTTTTAATACTTTGATTTTGTTGTGTTTTTTAAGGATCGTGTTGGGTTAAGACAAAATTTGCATGTGGTTAAGACTTCATTACAGCTGAGACGTGAAAATTATTACTGAAATCTCAATTTAAAGGAACCAATACAAACGTCGTCGTATTCTTCTAGCTTCATTGGAATACATTTATTAGAACATCATTCTACACATAACAAGTTGAAAAAATGAAATTATCTTTATTTTTCCTCTTTCTAAAATCATAAAAATATTGAGATCGTAAAAGCCTAAGAGACATTTTGTTTATATGTAATTATTAACGTAATAGTGATGGGAGATTAAATTTTATAAAATTTCCCAATGTCTTTACCGTTTTGCTCTTTGCGAGTGTCTTTTTATATTTTTAGATTGCATCTGTCTGATACGAAGCTAGCAACAGCAGTGAAGGAAATTGAGAAAACAAGATTTTTCCTTTTCCATTTCCATTTAGTATATTAATTACTCAAGGCGTAATCGGATTTCTAGCCGTCACGTCGACCTTATAAGTGTTGATTGATCTTTAAAAATATTCACAGCTGTTAATTAATTTCAATGCAACTTTATTTCGATTTTTGTTTGATTATTTTAATAAAACTTCTTTGTTTAGGTGTTTTATCAATTCGTGTACAAAATTCATTGACTCGCTTCAATATTTAGTTTGGATCTAAAATCTCTCCATGATGTAGTCGTACTTTGAAAAACCAGGTCTCAATTTTATGGTGTTTCTCTTAATTAAGCATACGATCCACAAGTGGTAGTTGTCTGTGATATTGATTTTATATATAAAATAAGTGAAAATATTCTTGACCAAGAAAACATAACACGAAAAGTGGAAAATAAAAACCGGCAACATTGAATCTAAACAAAACATAATATTTTAATAAAGAGCTTAAACAATGAGAAATTTCCATTATTTCCTAGTTATGACCTGCTACCAATAATAACAATGCTTATATTGTTGTATTTATTGCAATGCAGTGGACTGTGCGTAGGGGGCCCTTAAATAATTACCTTGCAAGGGCAAATGCAACCCACCAATCATCTAAATCTAAAGGAACGCTTGAGTTATCAAACACAATGTCCGCTAACAGATGCATTAAAGCTCCTACCAACTCCCCATAGCCAGCGTTCTATATCACGCTATTTTTATTGGAATAATAATTTAAAAAATATTTTTATCATCAGATTCTGAGATTAAAATGTATTCGTTTTGGTCGCAACAGTTTACTCTTAGATCAGTATAACGGTACAGTGGACTCACTTTGACATCTACAGAGGCCATTCCTCATTTAGTTACCTTTACGCTCACATAATTACAACAAACATGCTGTCTAAGCAAACACATTACAAACCTTTAAATTATTACTTAATTTTTTTTATTAAAATAATGAGAAATATTTTTGTTTTTTAAACATCATTGATTGTTCGTAACAATTTTGCTTATAAATGTACTTGTGATTTTACGGAATTACGTTTTAAATTTGCTGTATCTGGTTTACTTTAAAAAAATAATATAGAGGTTGTTTTTTAGTTTCATGTGTGTTCAGAAACATTACAGAAACATTATTAGAGATTAAACATTACAGAAACATTATTAGAGATTAGTCGGAAGACGCAAAGACGAGACGGAAAGGCGTAATCAACAACGTCTTTTACATCTTACTATGTCTACGACAAAAAAGATGTCGAACTATGTTTTTTAATACAAATAAAATTATTGATAGTCAACAATTTTGTAATTTAATTAATCCATTTGAATCCTACCGCACAACATACAGTTTTATTAACAGAAAAGTGTAAGCTCCACCTAAATGTTTTGAATTAAACCGCTATCTCATTCAGCGAAAACGAGATGGCGAATATTTTCTTTCATTTTTAAGTCTATTCTGTTGTGTGTATCGTATATTTCATATCAGCTTTTGCGGATAATCTTTCCAATGAAAAGAAGACCTATAAACTTATATTAGACCTGAACGTAGATATGAAAACCGTCAGATATTTATATGACAGAGATGACTGTTCCTATTTTCAATTTCCTTCAAGAGTTGAAGTGGCTTCGTATGTATTTCCTCTCGATAATTCATTTATTCATCTTTTAATTTCAGTTGTACCTATTGAGCATTACATCGTTACTTTGCTTTTTAAACTTGATTGATTATCAATTATAATTATATCTAATTTATATCAAATAATGTCAATGCAACAGTTACGTAAGCGCCTGACATTTTTTAAATGCAAATTGTTAGATAAAAAAAATCTATGATTAAAAATAAGGCGTTGCACGGAAATACATATTAATCTTTGTAACATCCAGTAAGTCGTAGTATATCAGCGAATGTTTATTGTTATCTATTCAACGGTAGCCTGACATTTTGTATGGTCAGAGCTAACTCCCAAAAGTTTCATTAACTTTGGTGTGGCGCGTACTTTGTAAATACAGACGAGGTGGTTAAACGTTTTAGAGTCAGTTAGTATTTCTAGTGTTTATTTAAATCAAAACGCTTTTCACCCACTGTTTTGGCAAATAACCTGACATTGAAACTACAAATAAAATAACAATATGAAATTTCTCACCACCAGCCAGTTTAACATTTAATTCGAAAAACATTTTAGTTTATAAAATCGATTCGTTAGTTTTTTTTACAGATTCTGTAGCCTTCGGACAAGTGAACATTGTCTATTAAACTAACACAGACAGAGAATCTGTTTGTAATCACATAGTAGTCAACTATAGTTCAAGTCTAAGCGGTCATCGAGGCTATTGTACTTTGTAGACGATTAAGCTGAGTTTTCAAATACTTCTGTGTGTCATAGATACAAGAGTTTTTTACATTACAAGAAATAAGAAGAGAAAGTTGAACTACTAATAAATAAATGCATGAATTTAAATGAAAATGAAATGCTCATGTGACTGAACTTGCACTCTGAAATCAAATAACCATTGATTTTTCGTTATAAAGTATCTTTTAATTTATGTTGAACGTAAGCAACAAATCACAGTGTTGTTTGCTACAAAGTGAACAAGAATAAATGACAGGACGGGAGAAATTTTCTGTGTAAATGGAGTCTTTGTGAGAAAATAATTAGCTATCTTGCTGTATTATTTTCAGAATTAAAG
Source organism: Danaus eresimus (assembly GCA_018231745.1). Taxonomy (NCBI): domain Eukaryota; kingdom Metazoa; phylum Arthropoda; class Insecta; order Lepidoptera; family Nymphalidae; genus Danaus; species Danaus eresimus. Next base: position 10,061 of record DVQP01002267.1, read on the forward strand.
TCTTTTGGACGTTAATATTTCGTTCATGTTGAAAATCTCTGTCTTGTTGTAGTATTGATATTTGATGGTAACATTTTGATGATATCATTAAACTAAACGAATAAAAAATATTCAATTTAAACTGTTTTTAATAATGATAATGGTTTTTTTGTTCAGACAAGTATTAAAAAACTACATTGCCGGCGGTTTTTTAATATTTTCTTGAGTCGCATTTCTTGTTATCTTTTGTGGATGTGATTTCAAAGTCTTTTTAAATATAATTTGTGATCTAAAGAAGTCAGTGAGGATTAACGCTGCATATAAAGACTGTGAGTAGTTTTGTTTAGTTATATCTTAGGATATTATGTTTTTCAATGAATATAAAAATGTATTTTGTTTTATCATTTTGTATTTTATTAATATCGCTTCTTACTAATGGAGTAACTTGTTCTTACTTATTGAATTTTTCACATAATATTCGCTTAGCAATCTGTAGCTGATGCGATGTATATTCTAAAAGCCTTCAGAGTGTTAAACCCTTAATATTTTCTTATAACTTCCCGACAAATGTCTATCAGAACAGAGTATCAAAACGATTTATTATTTGACGTTAATTCAACAGCACACACTTTTATTATATAATATAAACAATAGTATGGAAAATTTTTACAAACAAAAGTCCGACACGAATAAAATCCATAAGTTCTCATGTACTCTTGCAATCCTAATTTTTGTTAATAAATTTATAGTTATGTAGTGTTTGTATTAGAATATTTTACCACTGTATCCCTTCTTACGATCCCCACTAACGAATATGTAATGATCTTTAAATCGAGTCCACTCCTCGTCTGTCTTGCATAAGGAGCGAACAGCGGAGTTAAATTATTTCTTACCTAACAAATACAAGGTGGCCACGTGTTCGTAGTGCCCATTACGTTATTCAGTGAAAGCCTGTCGTGGCGTCCGTTTAAGGTAAAAATATTATCATTATATTCCGTACATATTTGTGCTATGCGATTTTTTACTATAATTACACGAGCGACTCCGTTTGAAGAGTTTAAATTCCTTTAAATACAACTTTTCTATGGTAAAGTACATTTTAGATTACATTTGTTACATGCTATGTGCGTTTTATTCTTATTGTCTCCTATTTAAAGTTATTTTGTATTGGATAATTCTTTGTTTATATTATCGTAAATGAACAGAGTATTGACGGTTTGTGATGTAAAAAAATTATTAACATTAAATAAATGATCTTTTGCATTCTATTTTGAGGTATCAAAAAAGAATTTAATGGTATTTAATTGTATATGTGTGAATATGTGTAAGGAGCTTGTATTGCGCTTATTAGGATAACAAGGCTCTAGTAAAGATCTTTAGAGAGCTTCAATTTTATGTATATGTTAAAAAACAATTAGGCATACAATTAAAAATGATTTTTGTGCAAAAATATTTATCGTGAAAATGTGTGAATTTAAATAGGAGCATAGACAGACAACACGCACATTGGCGGACTGATAATAACAAAACAAGTCTAACGATTGCCAGATATACATTGCAAATCTGGTTTTCATATAGACTTTAAAATAATAGAATGTTTAAATTTGTTCGTATCAGACATTATTTAGTCTAAACCACTGATTTTTAACATCGTTTATAGAAAATTAAGCACAGCATAATACTCGGAAAATCTTACAGAAATCAGGAAAAATCCACGCATATACAAGCACGAAAGAAAACTTCGCTTATGCAATAAAAGTATTGCTAATAGAGTTCTATCAAAATCCGTATATAAGACGAAATCTGGTGTGCTGGATAAGCTATTTAATATCAAATAGCAGGAGTAAAGAGATGCAAAACTACATAGCGCGTTGACAATATTTTATTTGGTCTATTTATCAGAAATTGCCAGGGAAACGGGGTTTTAAAAATATTTCTCGTTTCCACGACGCTGGCCTAAAAGCCTTTTCTGCCTTAAAACCTCCGTCGGGCTTCGTGAAATTGAATTTTTCACTGTTATGTTTGGATAATATTACCGTAAAGTAATACCATGAAAATTTTACGCGATTTGATTTTTGTCATCTTCACTAAGTTAAGAAAGTTTTAAAGTAGTCATTATTTTCTTACTTTATATAATAAATAAAAGTCCCGAAACGTGTCCAAATTTTACGTATCAACGAATCGGTTAGAGAAGCTATTTTGATGATTAAATTAATATCACTGACTATTAAAAAAATATATACACAAAGCATTTCGAAAAATACTATTACATTTTATTCTTTTCTAAGATAATCGTTTCAATATAACCGTTCTTGTCACAGAATCACGTCTAACTATGTAAACGAGTTAGCTTGAGACACTTTATTATTAGAAATCATTCAACAAATATTTTTTAACTCTTTCCATTGATCACAAAGAATTATAAAAAATATATATTATACCACTAAAACAGATACTATTTTGTTTTGTAATCTATCAATGTTACATCACGAATAATGACAGATACCTTCTATTATAGCAGGTCAAATTTCCGTAAAAACAAATAAATACACCCTTAATATTATTCACACAAGAAATAATTATTGAATGGTTAATAATTTCTCAATAACACGTTAGAAATCACATTAAGAAATCTGTTTTACAAATATACTAAAAACATTTAATTAATATTAAATTCATTGATATTCGTGAAAGTTGCTGTCAAGGATTTTAAAATTGTATAAAAAATCACTGACTTTCATATGCATAGAAAGCATAGAATATTATGTAAATCTGTACTTGAATCGTCTAAAAATCGTTCTTTTGAAATTCGAGTTTTACTTATAGTCAAGATTTTCGAACGAATTTTTACGTTTAAAAAAAATATAGCTCGCGTTATGTTTAATCAAAGACAAATATTTCACTGTTTCCGAACCGGTAATTGATATGCGTTGGTCCGTAAAAT
>DVQP01002268.1:0-12982 GCA_018231745.1 Danaus eresimus
CACGCACGCACGCACGCACGCACGCACGCACGCACGCACGCACGCACGCACACACTGAACACAGGTTACGGTTACGGTTACTGAACGGCTAAGGGACAATAGAAGAATAACAACCAATTAATATATCTATATATAATAGAATTGATCTTGATTTTTTTTCACGTGAAAGGTCCCAAACAAGCAGTCGGCCTACTTGACGGGCAGTAGCCACCGACCCCGTGGACATCCGAAACAGCTCTGTTCCGGACCCGCTCTCGTGTAACGCTAAGCAAATGACATTACGTGCGTCGGGGACGTCGACTTAAAAATCATACGAAACTCAAGGATTGATATGACTTGATATAATTTACAAATACATCAGGAACTGTAATTATATATATGTGTGTGTGTATAGGTTTCTAATCAAAACAATTTTAACATGAAACTATATCAGATCTGTATTACAATATTTCTAATACATTTATAGAGCACTCAATTCGTTACAGTTACACACATATCTCGGCTATATACTGGCAGCGAGTGGTCTATGTACATGTGGCCGGCACTGAAACTAAGTTATTGGTAAATGGACAGCAATAAGCGGCCTCAGCAACCTCTGTTCGAGCGACTGCTCTGTGTACTATGTAACTTGGTCAGGCGATTTGATAAACTATTTATATAGATAATATTAATATACAAGATCTGGATATGCAAGGAAATGTATTAGAATTGATAACGAAGGAACCAAGTGCGAAACACAGAGAGATATTTATAATATACAATTATGTATGTTTAAAGGAGATTTAAACTACCGTACACCGAGCTTTGCTTTATCTTCGATGGATCTCTAAACTAACATGTTGACTCTAATCTACAGACAGACAAAACAACAAAATGTTATGCCGATACGTGTTGTGGCGTTTCATATTTAGGGTTAACGTATTAACGTTACCGACGGACAGACAGACACTGTTGTTACTATCACGTGACGATTACATCATTACATTTGACAGAAGTTTCACGCTTTAGGTCGGTTATATTTTAGCGTTTTTACGACTTTTTCTAATGTTATATATATTTCCAAATAATCAATGTTTTATTGATTACTTTGTCACGCAAGCGGCTGGCGAATTTTAATTGATATGTGTTATGAGTGTAATGAGCACCACCGCGCCTGACCAGAGGCCGCGGCTCACAGACAACTACATATTTTTATACATACATACGTTTTTCAATTTTGTAAAATGTAAAGCAAAAATATTTTTGAGCATTTCTTATTTCACATGCAGCCTCTGTTCTCAATATATATATATATGTGTGTGTGTGTGTGTGTGTGTGTGTGTGTGTGTGTGTGTGTGTGTGTCAATGTAACCTCTTGGATGATTAAATTACGCAGCAGTCCTTACTAGTGATAAGGTTTTAGGCAAGTTATGTGAGCCATGAAACGTACACACATACATATCAAACATTTATGGCTGAAACTAAAGCAGGCAGACATATGTCTTTCATGTGAAAATCTTATGTTAAAAAAAATTACTCGGAATGACGTGATTGGTCCCTCGAGCGAAGAAGCCCTCGTATACATAACGTAGCCGCATTGAGTGATATGACGATAACACTACAAGCCACAGCATTCAGACCATAGTTAATGTGATTCAGGTAAACAACGACCTCGACTGATCTTACGTAATGAGAGTTATTTAAAAAAAACTATACTATATCCATCGTGACTGCAATGACGCGTTGTCACAGCGCCATCTAGCGGCGCGCGTCACGCACGACCGGCGCGTACACTCACCGTGGTCTCCTGTATCCGATGCGAGCACACTATTGAGAATAAATTAATGTTTGAATTTTGATTTATATTACAATATTATGTACCGGGCGTGTGTTGGACGTGCGCTCTTCGCGGACGGCGGGGGCGGACTGCCGCTGCGCCCGGGGGTGCGCAACTAACCCCATTCCGCAAAGAGTAAAAGTACAGAAGTGCCGCGTGTTGACATAGATTAACTATTGTTTACAGACCTTTTATATAGCTACTTAACGATTTCGCTTCGTCTACTTGGACTTTGTGTGTGTGCGTGCGTGCGTGGACCTCAAGACATAATACATGTTGACAAACGCACCAAACCCGTAGGTTCCTGATGTAATTTAAACAATACTTAATCAATATTTCGTTAAAAACAAACTGTTGCAGATAGCCAAAGTTCTTTCCAAAATCATAACAATAATATCTAGTTTACAATGATAATTCTTTAAATAAATCTAACATGCAAAAACAATCAGAATTGAGTTAGGCTTTGAAATTTTCCCACATAATAAATAAGCCAAGATGCTTTTTGGGTACCGATGAAATGATCAAAACGATACTAAGTCAGCCTTTAACGTGTATAGTCATATAATTTTTTTAATGTCCTCTGCTTTAGTTTCTTATTTATGAATTATTCTTTCTAATTATAACTTACTAAAGAACAAAATTACAAGCAAAGGTATAAAAAAAAAATGTTATTTAATTATCAACATTTATTTCAATAATTAAAGCAATTAAATTATTTTTTTGACTAAAATGAACAGACTAAAGGGCTAATATTATCAAATCTTATTTCTTAAAAAAATATTTTTATAATCTCGTGTACATATAAGGAATTTAATGAACATTTGCAACAATAGCTCGGTAACGCATCTCGATTAGAGCATCCACGCAGCTAACAGTGTATTTAGTAACGCAACGTTAAGATGCACTGCGTTAATTTCTTGGATATCCTTATATAATATTGAAAAAGCTTCGCTTCAGAGCTTTACAAGTATTGAATAAGCTTCGTATCAAAACTTCATTCGTCTTGGCGACCACATTGTACCTTGGCATTCACTTAATTTAATCTGTGTACAAATGCAGTAATATGAATCTTTTAGTTCGTCTATCGCATGTCGCATTACAGAATAGAAATAGGATTATGTAAAAAGCGTTCTTTAGTACAATACAGATTACTCAAGGGTTTATAGCATTATTAGTTAGTACGAGCTATCTCCGGTTTTGGTTTAGTTGATAAAATGTAATTTGAATTTCGTTCTTAAATATACAGATTTACAATAAATTAATCGTAAGTTACTTGTTTTTGTTATGTTTAGTAAGAAAGTATTTTTCTAATGCCTCCTTTTCGTATAACCTTGATATAATCACGTTTATAACAGCATGCTTGGACTATGTTCAGTGTATTAGCATATCGACTGAAACTTAAAACTCAAGTTACACAAACTTTACGACCAAATAATTCTGCAACGATATTCCCAGCTCGTGTCACAATCCATACTTATATATTATTTACCTCGAATGCCATTTGGACAGAGCACTTTTATACAATACTAGTTTCCCGGACATCGCTTCCAATATTGCGACAAGGTAATTTTGCAATTTTTTTACACATATAATATTTTCTATATGTAACGTAAATGGCCGCTATGCACCAACATATCACATTTTTTACATTAATATAAACTGCAAGGGCATTATTATACTAATAAAAGAATTTGTCGTCTCTGTACGAAATTTAAAGTTAACAGCTTTTCACTACACTACAATTATATCCGACATCTTGTCTCAAACTATAAGTATGGAAATGTTTGTCTGTGTATTCGTTACGACTAAAGTATTAGTATAAGATTTAACCGACTGGGAAAAGGACGTATTAGTGAATTCAACCAAACGTTTATTACGATATTACTCCTTCAACTAAAGGAAGATTAAGATTTTATATCGATTGAGCGTTGGCCTGAAATAGTCACACCAAGACAGGATGTGACTAAGAGAACTTTAACAAACAAGCCCAAGCCATAGAAAACAGTGAGGTACGAAATAATATTATAGTGATTTGTTGAGGAACATCGTTAAACATTTTACCAACATCGAAGCTAGCGATAGGAGATTTACGCCATGAAAACACGATACAATAGGGAAATTGAGAAAACGAATTACGAATTTGTCACGGACGAAGCCGCGGGCGTGAGCTTGTGGGAAATAAAAGACTGCAAACACAACACAAAACTTTAACATCGATAGACCCTTAAAGCGACACGCGTCGTTCCTAATGGGTTCTGTATTAGAAACAGCAAGGGATAACGCAGAAATATAGCTTCTTAGAGTACACATGACGGAAAAGATATAATAAGTTTCAACGCATACAACAATATGTCGTCTCAAACATTGTCCGTGATATAAATCACAGGTTCACGTCCTTCATGTATTCCAGCGATATAAGATTTCAACGTATCCCAGTACAGAACTTTTCATAATGAATTTCCGAGTTCTCTAGAACGTTTTTCTTTGGTACTTTGTTAAGAAACAATATTCAGAATTATATATCGTAAAGATAATTATCTGAACAACGAGTGTCAAAACGTGTGATAACGTCTTTTCTTATACCAAAAATGGTAGAAATAGAGTCATGAATTGATTTCAAATATTTGAGCCCTATCCTACCACTTAGTACAGTCCGCGGGTACAAAACAAACGCTAGGCTCTTATAAGTAACACGATATATATGAAAGTCACCGGTTCGAGTCCCGACGGCTCGAACCGTGCCTGTACATTCACATGTCCGTGTATATTTTTTAATTTATTTTCTTATAAAAAATATCTAAAAACTTTAAAATGCTTCCATGCAAAGGTGCTAGTACGTCGCATTTCAAAGCAGCTCTGAGTACAAACACGTGCAGAAACTTAGTATCAATAATTTAAAACTGTAATGACCTCACTTTTCTATAATTTAATCTTAAATAATTCTGACACGTTTCAGAACTAAAAAAGTCTGAGAATTTTAAGGACAAATCAGACAAGTCCGGATCTACGGCGCGCTACGATCTAAGCATATTTCAAGAAAAACTGAAAGCATATACAAAAAGTTACAATCAAGGCGTGTGGCAACTGTTACGTAATATTAACGAAACTTGTTCTTTTATAATATATTTATTATTCGCAGACCTTTTAATAAATATTCCATCGAATTGAAATCAACTCGTTCGTTTTATTCTAAGCGGGGTCATTGGAACAGGTCTATAAGTATTACACTACAAGCAGAACTTAAGAGAGCGACGTCACTCACAACGCATTTAAATCGACAAATTATACATGCAGCCTACACGCTTATATTCATATAACCATATTGACATTATCGTACTTGTAGGTTTACGAGTGGAAAACTTACAATTCCGCCTTCGTTTAACAATCGAAGCTCGTGGTTATTATACAGACAGGTGAAGCATAACATCACAAATACAGCTTCAGACAAAACCATGTTTTAGCATAACATTTATCAGTAGTGGTCGGACGCCTTATCAGTGACGTCATCCGATCAATGACGTAGGCGTGCACGCTGCGGAATTCGACTTCTCAGCAACATCACATTTCCCAGCTTGCACGTTAGCAGCAGACGAGGGTAACCTTCATATGTAAATCATGTTTTTTACTATCTGCTACATAAAACGTATTCTATTTTTTTCTATTGGAACTCGTTGGAAGATTCGTATCTAATCTCAGCTGGTGACCGCACTATCTCAGTAACAGTATTCTACACCTTCTTGAAGCAGCTTTTTGTTCATCATTACCGAAAAATCCATAAAAATACGTTTCTCTGTAGAGAAACCGTCGTCGATAAAATTGTATCAAAAAACTTCTAAATAGCAAGATGACAAATTCAACGAGATATTTTCATATTTTGAATTCGAGTCCCATTGACAGTTCCTTAGACTAATATTAGCATAGAACATAATTCTGGAATTATTTTTCTATTCTTCGACTCGATAATAAAAAAAATATATTAATACATTAAAAAAACGATTCATGCTTGCTTCATTTCAAATATTTTTTTTACAAAAGAAAATATATACAGTTTTGTGTTGTGTTGCCTGCAATTCAATTTCCACTAAAACGCTTGTAAATGTCAGCCTAAAGAATAAAGTACGTATGTTAGGACCTGATAGCTGGTCCGACGATTCTAATCTAATCTGTGGAATTAGCTTATACCTGTCCAAATTGTAGTTGTCGGTACAACGCGAAACATAAACGTATTTGCTTGAACATGTCCTCTCGACAAATGTGACGGTAAATATATAAATGACGTAGGAAATTTAATTTTTTTCTTTACATGTCTAATTAAATTGTAATTTGATAGCCACATAGCTGTTCCTCGCCACTATAACTGAATAAGCGATAATTATTTCATTCAACACTACTTCCGAACACGTGACACGGAGTCGCCTCTTCACTGATATAGCTCAATAATACGCAAACATAAGTATGAATGCAGTCAATAGCTTTGTAACGTATCGTATGGGGATTGTGAACAATTTTAATTATTAGTATATGAAGACAGGCAGGTTCGTGTGTAGGAGGCAATTACATCTGTGGAACAGGCCAGATTACATAAACTGGTGTGGCGAGGGTCGGGGGGCGCCGCTTGTACGTGGGCGTATGGAAACAATGCTATCTCCTTCACACACCGACTTATCTATACTCGGCCCCATCGCGATACGGTCCCTCTGTCACGAGAGCCTTCCTAAGGCCTGTACAAAGACGTGCGGCGCTCTGAGCACAATGAGGCTGTGCAGATGACGCGGCAGTGTACAGCGAACAATGAAAACGCCTCGTCCGCGCCAACGACGTCCAGGAAGCGTTCTATCTATACACTTAAGTATATTGCATTTTCATTCCTATTGGAACATATATTTCGTGAACGTTTCCTGTACGGATATCTGACATGTTCATGTTACATGTCAGATGCTTCCAATTATTATTATGTATTATCAATGTTAAAGTTTTTCAATTGGTTCATCAAAAACTTTAATTTTATATAATATTTCATAGTGTTCATATTCCACTAAATTAATAACAAATACATGTAACAAAAGTAATATCATATAATAATATATTATTTAAAAAAAACGAGTTATTAAAATAGCTTCAGAGATCAGCAAAACACAGACATACATATATATATGTATATGTATACATTGAGAACATTAATTAAATTTGTGTATATATATTACATAACTTATCTTACATACAAATAGTTGTTTAAATTTTAAATATAGTAATTGCAATGCTTTTTATTTATATACATGGTGTATCTTGGAATATTTAATTAATTACAGACACACATTGTCCATTACCGTTGACCTGAACACACTCTAGGAGCAACAAACATATATGTGAACAAAATTCTTAAAAATATTTGACTGAAACATTTCCGTAACGGATCGAATATACAGAATAATATTTTAAATATTATTCAAATTATATAAAAAATATTTGAGAAAATTATAAAAAAAAATATTGAGTTGGAACCCAATGAGAACTTAATGTGCCACACATTTAATGATGCTGACAATTTATAGTATTACAGCCATGTGCAATAAAAATAAAATTAGTGTACAATGCAATGGACACCGTAATCACTACATGTATTAGTCATCTTCAAAAAAATGATCATTTTAAAAGGCAATGTGAAAGTATGTGAGTAATATTAACAGTGGCAGTCCAAACATTGTTATAACAATGTGCAGTTTGAGTTTAGAGTATAATAAACAAGAAATAATTCCATCAAATTATATGCAGTTAAAGATACATTAGTTAGCCGAATAGCTATTATATTTTTAAATGCTTTGCAACTAGTACTGATAACATTTTACGAGATTTACTTTCCACTACAGCTTTAATACTCACAGAATCCTATTAACTATTGTTAAGGTCTCGGATCGTTGTATGACTTGGCTGAAGATACATTGAATTCATTTCATATCAGTAACCTCAGTTTGTATCGACAACGACTTTAATAACAAACTATATTTGTTATTACGTGGACCTCACACGATAAAGAGACTAACAAGTAAACGAAATGTGATCTATTTCGGCATTTTATAAATTTTTAAAGTGCTAACGATAAGTACTCACCAGAATCGATCAGCCTCGTCGAAGAAGTCCTATATTATTGTCATTTGTCTTTTAAAATAGCACCAACAACGATATATTACATAGTATGTTCGTGAATTATATTAATTTTATAGACAATCTTATATTTTTTGTGGCGAGTGGCGACAAGTGTCGAAATTTGACATTTATTACTTGGGTTGCCATTGTGTTTAACCAAATTTTTATATCATTTAAAACAGTAAACATATAAATATAAATTAGAAGATTTTAGTAAATAAAAATTAATAATTATTTTACTTTCTTTAAAAAAAAACTTTATTATTCTTTAAATGAAATGAATTGTATGTTATGGAGCAACATAAACAAAATACTTCATCTAATTTTTAACTTACCCTTACATGATGATTTTGCAAAACTTTTATTAAAATTGCCGTTGTTTATTTTTTATATTAATATGTTTTGTATAAAAATAAATAAAGATTCAGAAAAATATCATTCAAATTAAAAACAGACAATTAAAATTTTTATTTTGTTGTCTATAGGTGATTATCATTCACTCATTCATTCCAAACATAATGGCCGCATACCGCAATGAGATTGTCTTTTGTCAGCTGCTTCCGTTCGCTGCCGAATGCCGTGTAAAAAAAGAAATTGTTGATGGTTGACGCCATTTTGTGACTTGTGAAAGTGCGTTGCACGCAGAAAATTAATTCTGTGATACTAGATTGTATTTTTTGTATAATTAGTGATATATTTAGTGGCTAAAACGGATTCAAAAGGTAAGACATCTCATATAAGATAAATTCGGCAAACAGTCGTCGGTACTTACAAACACTACCATGCACGCTTCTGACTCATCTCGTCAACTTGTGTATGCGTTTCAGAAACTAAAATGCCGGGCGCCGGTACTTTCAAAATCTTCGTCGGGAATCTTTCCGATAAAACCACAGATGCCGATCTCAGACCGCTGTTCGAAAAGTTCGGTACGGTCGTAGAATGCGATATCGTCAGAAATTACGGTTTCGTGCACATGGAAAACGAGCAAGTCGGCCGCGAAGCCATTCAGAACCTCAACGGTGAAGTAGTTCACGGGCAGGCGATCAAAATCGAAGCGGCGAAGAGTAGAAAGGCGCCGTCGACGCCGACCACTAAAATATTCGTGGGTAACCTAACGGACAAGACGCGCGCGCCCGAAGTCCGCGAGCTGTTTCAGAAGTTCGGCACGGTAGTGGAGTGCGATATCGTTCGTAACTATGGCTTCGTGCACCTGGACGCGTCGGGCGACGTGAACGAGGCCATCAAAGAGCTGAACGGCATGATGGTGGACGGACAGCCCATGAAGGTGCAGCTCTCCACGAGCCGCGTGCGCCAGCGGCCCGGCATGGGCGACCCCGAGCAATGCTACCGCTGCGGCCGCGGTGGCCATTGGTCCAAGGAGTGCCCCAAGGCCATGGGCCCCGACCGCAACGGTTTCCGCGATCGAGCGTTCGGCCGCGACCCCTACCCCCCGCCGCCGCCGCCGCCCTTCCTCCGCGATCGCATGATGGGAGGATTTGGGGTAACGCGTTTCATGACACTTACCTTTGCTCGTAACGACCAACGGTTCGCATCGTGTTGCTAGGCCGATACTCGCTGCGGGCTCGATGATGTTACGTAGTCTGTCACTTTCGGCTATCAAACTCTAAATTTGTATATCTATGATTGTTTCGTAGTCCCTTTGGGGTCATTGACGTGTTCTTTTCCAAAACAGGATCCTTACGACGGTTACTATGACAGAGCTCGGTTTGACTCTGCGCGGGACCTGTTCGAGCGGAGGTATCCCGTGGGGGCTTCGAGGGGTCTGGACATGGCTCCTTCTCGCGCCCGAGGCGACTTCGTGTCCCCGCCCCTGCGCCGGGAGCCTATGCCGCCCATGCCTTCCCTGCCGCCCATGAGGAGCAGTATGGGTTCCATGAGGTCCTCATATGATGCCATGTACAGTCGCAGGAGTCCACCCAGAGGACCACAGATGTCTAGAGGGTATGTCCCAATGACTTTGTTGTTGAAATTACATATATGTATTACAAAATATCTGTCCCACTAGCATTTAGCAACAGTCTTGGCTGTATTTTAAACATTGGATATATATCGCTGGCAGACATCTCAATGTTAGTTAATTTTGTCAATCAAAATACCTTTGGTGTCTGTGTGTTTATCTGAAACATTTGTTTATTTATTTTTTACAATCATTTCAGAATGTATGAGGATTTCAGCCGAGACACATTTGATGACAGAAGGTATGTCTGCTCATGAAGTTATGAATACATTATACAATCAATATTGCCAGGGGACGGCGGCCCACCAACATCGCTTGTCCCAGTTTCTCACCAGTAACCGTGTTGCTAAGCCCTAAGATATGAACCCTTCCTCTTCCAGGCCGGGGATGCGAGGCCCCTCACCCTCCAGGAGATATGCGCCCTACTAGAATACCTTGACCCGTGCTCGAGATACATTTGACGGTCGTACACATGTATGGAGATTGTGGACTTAATATTTACTAAGTGACTGCAAACAAGTGATTTGCACATCTACGGATAGTTTTGTAATGGCGGAGGCTCGGTGTGGCAGACGTCGGAGTGTATATAGGTTTAATAATAAATCTCATTTTAAGTATAACATGAAATGTTTTATTTGACGGAGGCTGGACCTTGTGCAGTTGGCGGCGCTGCGGCCCGGGAGTAACTATTAATAAAGAGAGGAATAACGCCGGGGGCCTCAGAACATAGGAACTAGAAAGCGACCGGCGGCGCGCTCTGCAGTCCGCGGAGTGTGACCTCACTACATGCTAATTGTACCCAAGGGACAGTGCTGGCAAGTTATTATAAACTATTCCAAAGTTCAAAGGTCAAAACAACAACAAACAAAGGTGTAATGCATTGGGATACAGGCTTCAATAATACTGGAGAATTAAAAAGATTGGATTTGTTATTAGTTACATCGTTTGTGTTTGATGTTTTATTATTTACTTATCTATGGCTATACGGTGTGTCTGTGACTGAAATGGCCGATACTGAAAGAGGATTGAATCGTGTTGAAGATGGAGGGATGAGTCTGGCAACATCCTGGACTGACACCGCCGGGGGCGGAGGAGACGGTAACGATGTATTGTAAATGTGAACAAACAAGACCATGACAAGAGGACCCGGCTGACGTGAGGACTGGAGGCTGCAATATGACATACGGTTTGCTGATGTCAGTCAATGTGACTGGATCCCTACTGGTGAATGGACCATTTTATACAAAGAAATTTCAAATAAATTAAAACTTGGTGTTTTCAGAACAACTGCAAAGCTAAAAAACAATTAATGGACGCTCAATGCATCTCAACAGGACAGTAGACCGGAGGCCTGAGGGAACCGACCGGAGACCTGACCACAAGTAACAGAGACAACAGCAGCGCTCAGCAAATACAAAACCTTACATGCTGAAATAATAATGTTAGTTGTGTTTATTAAACAAATACTGTTTTTTAAGTCTGGAACAACACGAATGTTGATGACTTCCTGCTCTGGGGTGTGGGAGCCGGACCCCGACCCCATGGACATGGTAATCACATTAAGCAATGGAAGACCCTAAACCATGATCAACACGTTTATATATAAAAAAATATATTTTTTATAGTTAATGTGACTCAAAATAAGCAGTGATCTGGTCTACCACCGTTACACTGACATTATTTGGTCATAGCTGGGGAAGACGTGTTTTGGCAACACAACATTTGTAGAGCCTGTAATACAAAACCTTGAATTATTTTGATTGTGAAGTCAATTGAGTGACGTAAAATAAAAAAGGATTTTTATTTGTAAAAATCAGAATATAATGATGCTTAGCATTACGTAACTACTGTTAAAAAATTCATGTAAAAGAAATGACACGTCCTAAATAACAAAAAAAATGTTATAGAAAAATAATTAAGACGCCCAGCTTCATCTAGAGCACGACAAAACCGAGAAGCCATTGCCAAAAAAGAACTGGTGACTAATGTCTTGGACTCATCGCTCCAAGTATCTTACATGTACGATATTAATTAGCTTCTTAAATTATTAGTGTCAGTGCTAAGCATGTTCTCTCAACATGAGCCGTCAGTGTCTTGGAGACCGGCCATTTGACACGACTCGTTTTTATTTTTAAGTTGTTCTCGTCCCGGCGGGCCCGAGAACGAACGCGCCCTCAACAGAATAAACAGCCTGAGTCCATGTTTGATTGGTTTGCTACTACGACGATGGAGACTTCGATATGACTTACAAATAACAGTGACCTGAAGAGGTCACTGCTAGCTGGTCGGTCTACTGAAATCGAATCCTACTTTCATGTAACAAAATAAACTTGACTGTCTCCCTCTGTTGGCGCTCTGCTGAGCGTAACCTTCCGTACAAAGCGCCGACTAATCAACACTATATCATTTTCACGTGCTATTATCGCCATACGACAATAATGGCAAAACACTTCCAGCAATTAAAGATTCTTGAATAAAGAAATGGTAATCTTCAATTTGACTAATGGCTAATATTTTATTCACCAATTTCATTTCCAGGCTCAGAACCCTGTTGTTCTGTTGACGCGTAAATATAAATTGTCGTCTGTTTAATTCCTAAATACAATTGCAGTATAAAGTTGCGTTTCTGTCATAGGATGTGGTTTTTCATGTCCTGGTAGTGCTTCAGGAACATGTTACAAGCAGGTTGTTTCAGTTCCTTGGGTTGAGTGAACCTTCACACAAGTTGTTCACGAGTTAATCTTAACCGATAGTAACGAGGAGATAAATTACCTACGATAACCTTAACATTTACTTTACCCAAAGATTTTACTAAAAGTCCACCGAAATAAAACTAATATATTTTCGGATTTACTACGCGATTGGCAGACGAGATGTCACACACACACACAGACAGACACCCACCCTCAGACAGACAGACACACACCCTCAGACAGACAGACACACACCCTCAGACAGACAGACAGACAGACACACACCCTCAGACAGACAGACAGACAGACACACACCCTCAGACAGACAGACACACACCCTCAGACAGACAG
>DVQP01002269.1:0-12979 GCA_018231745.1 Danaus eresimus
ATCTTTATAAAAATAATAAAAGGAAAAAAAATTAAAGGTGTTGATTCGAATTTATAATGGAAACGTAATAAAAAAAATGAAATTTGCCGTTCTGTAGAGCAAATATTCATGCAATGTATGAAATATATAACAATTTATATTTATTATCACCGACGACGAATACCGATTCAAGGGCGAAAAAAGAAGACAAAGGATATAAGTATAAAATATGGCAACAAAACGGTTACAAGGCCATAGACAACAGAACGCTATAGCTACAGACAATTTTAACAGAAATTAGCTGACTACAGTCTGAAGGCCTATAAAAAACAAAAACGACTCTTAAAAAAAATATTTAATTTTAATCCTACAAATTAAATCTTACGTTTCTGACTAATGGAATGATATACTTTTATTTTTCTTATCTATTTGTTCTATATGCAATGTTCTGGTTAGAAAAATTATTCTACTGAATTGAATCTTTAATTCAAACGTTACGTCCGTGATAACTGTATTTTATTGTTTATTATATGATGAGCTATCCATTATCTTATTGTAGTATGTAGATTACTACATTACGAATAACAATAATTTATAATTATTCCATAAAATGCATCATAATTCTGACTCCCAGTCACATCCAAAAAATTATATGCACTCAAAAAAAATCTAAAAGTTCTAATTGTATTCATCTATCGTCAAAAAGAAAAATTTCAATGGTTAATTAGTCTGGGTCAGGCTTTAAATATCTGTTAATACTTAAATTTTATATAAAATCTAAAGTCCGCAAAGTTTATTTAAGATTGTTTTTAGAACAAGTAACAAGATTCAAAAGTAATAAAAAATATCATCAACAGTGTTGTGTATACAGAAATGAATCACAAAGTGATTTGAATTACTTTATTATGAAATATTTTTAAAAGACAGTCACATAGGATTTCACTACGATAATTTTATGGAAATCAGTTTCACATACAAAATATGCAATTTTATTTATCATATAAATACTACACTACTAAGAGTATTTAGACACCACTGATAGACAGTGAAGGAAACCTGGACCTATAATGAATACCAAATTATAAGTTTGAAATTTCCAACACGTCTTGAGCAAGCGTGGTGATAAATGCTCAAACCTTCTGCATGTGAGAAGAGGCCTTTGCTCAGCAGTGGGCATCGATAGGCTGATGATGATGATGGTGAAATACTTAGCTATATAATTAAACAAAGCAAGTGAAAAAACATCTAAGAACGATTTGTTATGTTCTCAATTTATTATATATTTATAACAGCGGCACCGTGTTAAGCCACGTCCAAGCAATGTAACTGGCTAGCCAACGCTGCTTGTGTCATTACACGAACCACTTGGTGCCAGTTTTGAGCCTTATACTACTAAAAACCTTTTTAATTTAAACAACAAACTGCGCCTATTTCTTACCTAGGTAAACAAAAGTGGAATCTTAAATTTCATGAAGCCAACTCAAATAGTTATATAGATATGAAGGTCGAAAAGTCGCCAAGTTTGAGAATTGATTGACTGACACATAGTACCTAAATCTAGTCAACTTCCAGATTACGTAGAAGGATGGAATTTGGAATCCAGCTGGGTAATTATGTGTAAGCGTAGGAATAACCAAAAAAATAAAAAATCGTCAAAAACTAGTAGAACAACTAGTAGACATAAAATTCCAACGAATCAAAGTGTGCTCCTAGCGGCTTTCATTCGCAAAAACGTGTTTGTTACCGCCGATTGTTTAGCGGAAACCCGCCTGTTAGAGTGAGTTTTATGCTGAGTCGTTCAACTAAATTTATACGAGTTTTTGCTGGAATAGTAATGATATAAAATGTTCCTTTTTAGTATTGTACTTCAAGGGCATTTCTGAGTTAGTTAGTATTACTTACGTAAATTGTTTCGTTCAAATGACAAAACCATTTTTATTTGTAGTTCTTTCAGATTATTTAGTCACTTTTTATTAATTATTTATTATCTCTTACAATCAAAGGGTGTAGACAAGAACATGAAAAAGAAAATCGCGTCGGACCTACGTAGCAAATGCAAGAAATTTTAAACCTCAATACCTGCCTAGTTTTCTTTAAAAAATTAACGATGTATTATCAAAACCATTTCAAAAAGTAGAGCACAATTTAACACAATTCACTGTGGATAAGTTTTCATTTCATCACTCTTTAATTAAATCTGATTAATTTTCCAATTCAAAACTAACCTATTTTAAGATCCTACATTTTTAAATAACGCCATTTGGTATAGGTATTCAATAAAGCAAAGAAACAGAGTATAATATTTGTTCATAAATTTATTTTGTTTTTATAAATACATATGTCGATTTTGCATACAATTCTTTTTGGGGCGAAGCCCATAGACAATCATATTTTTTTGTATTGATCTTGGCTCTCTTTTTATATTAATTTTTTTAATGATATTCTAATAATCGAATACTCTTCGCTCATTTTTATAGTTCAGATCTATTAAGTGTTCGTTACAAAAATTTTAGATTTTAAAATTATTTGAATAGATACAATCGCCTACACAGTCACGGTTACGCTTACTATATTAAATTAATGTGATCCTTATTACTATACTAGAGAATTGTGACAGTAGTGGAATCTAAAAGAGATTAATCTCTAAGAGTGTTTTGAAAAATATCAGAACTTAAGTTTATGATTGTGCCCCGACTCGTTAGAAACGGATTTAACTAAGTAGCAGAGTTCACAATACTCATAATATACCAATACTTTTATATTAATAATTACTCAAGTTATTAAATATATTTATTTTATCTATATATATTTTTCCATTACGATTGACGTGAACCTTCACCTAAATAAAAATATATTTATGTCTGGAAATAAAATATTTATTAAAACAATGCGAAAGCAAAGTTTTCAATAAATTGAAAATACTAGTCTTCCTGACCGTATATTGTTATTTTTAAAATAATTAACATCGACAGATAATGAAGAACTTTTAATCTGTTGTAGACCAATTATATATTTACATTCTTATAATATTTTGCAGGTAATCCAACCGCAGAATTAAAATATATGTTTGAATAGAGAGATCAATATTATTACGTATGGCTTGCCTACGTACAATGTTTTTAACATCTTAAAACAATCTGTACCCCTCTGAGGCTGAAGATCTGTTGCTTTAAATCGAGAGACGTATCCACTCTCAGCCTCCCAGCCACCCCAAGATACAGGCTGCAGTCGCGGGCTGCAAATCGATCAGACACCACGTCTAGCGAAATTGAGCCCGAGTTTGTAAATCTGTTATTCAGCATTAACCTTAACTGATAATTGAGCAAATATATTTAGCTAGTTTTACTATATTCATAAATTTGAGTTTTGCTTTTGCTCATAATATATTTGTATTGAAGAAATTAACCCTTGTTTCGACGCGAGACTGAACTCTGGTAAGAATTTTCT
Source organism: Danaus eresimus (assembly GCA_018231745.1). Lineage (NCBI taxonomy): Eukaryota > Metazoa > Arthropoda > Insecta > Lepidoptera > Nymphalidae > Danaus > Danaus eresimus. The sequence goes on from DVQP01002269.1 coordinate 3,427, forward strand.
GATGAGATATCTTTATGTCTGTTTTGTAATATATTTTTAATACTTAAGATTATTACGTCATTTTATTTGTTTCCATTCCATTTTACTGTTATCATATGCTATAAGCGATGTACTTTTTTCTGTTTCTTCCATATTTTTATCTGTTACATTCATAAAAATTTCGTGTACCAAAGTATTCTGTGTGTTTGGTTTTTATATATAATGATATGTAATTTTAAACATGTACCTTTAATTTATATATATTTGTGATATTTTTTTTTGTATTTTCTTTATCGCAATATTTAAAACTCAAACCATTTTTATTACATAATAAATATTTATTAAATGTTAATTAAAAAATCTTTCAATTAATCTTCTAGGACTTCGAGAAGACGGATCCGGTTATTGACAACAACAATGATTACTTTACGTCGTTGGTCGTTAGCGGAAACTGTCACTCTCATAGAGGATGTAATATTCGTCTTGCTTCTCGCTTTAACTCACAAAATATCATACTATCTGTTCCAAACTTATATCTTGTATATGTTGACAAAATTTGCAAGACCCGGTTCGTCGAAACCATCGCTATCGAGAATGGTAATACTTTATGTTTGCACGCGAATGTTCGTTAATCTCAAAAATATATGCGTGCTGTTGAAAATGTTCAAGTTAATATGGGATGTGGCATGTGTCGTTTTAATACGAGCTTTATTGACTGCAAATTTAACTGTTCTGCTGTATTATATGATTAATAGAAATAACGCAAGGAATCTGAACATACTTCTCAATTAGTTACAATGAATGTTTGTCAATTACACGAGTGTTGTTTATGTTATGTCATTCTACAGATTAATGAAATTCAAAATCAACTTGCATAATATTCTATATCTTTTTTTAACGTACTTATATGAATTATTGTCAAATAAATTGAACACTGATTAAATATGTATATAAAATCAATTTTAAAAGAGGAAACATTTATACATCATACATTATATTGTAAATACTTTTAACTTTAAATAAATAAAAATATACTAACTCATAATTTATAATAAATGGCATATAAATAAAGTATTTGTTTTAATGATGAACGCGTGTTGTAGACGTTTATTCATACTAAGTTCGGTGTAGCAATTTGCTTGTGCGAAATTATTCTTTTATCCAAATTAAAAATAAAAACGAATTCAGTTTTAATTTATATACAATCCAGTTGATCTTTTAAATATATTGAGAAACGATGAATCAATTGAGTTACTCCATTTAGAATATATAAAATATATATTGAAATGCCATGATCCTTTATCAATGAAAAATATGATAAACCATCATAGCGCTCAATTTGCACTCTACTAATTTAAATGTTTTACTTATATATTCCTTCGATATTACATAAATGTTAATATGGCCTGCAATTTTATTTTATATAAGAATAAACTTTGCTGTTTGGCGTATTATCTATAAGTTTATCGAGTTTTTTTATTAAACCTTAAATGGAGGAAAATAACAATTTGGTTCTTTATTTTATATATTTTTTTTGTACTTCACAAAAAGAAATTGTTACGACTCCAATTTCAGGGCAACGAATTACGCTATGGTGATATTAACACACATTAAATTACAAACTCTTAGTAATGCTGCAGCGATTTCGGAAATGCTAATTGATTAAAACCCTTCATTATTCACTGGCGACTGTCTAACTGACATTATTACGATAAAAAATGACATAGACGTACATTTTGTATCAATTATAAAGATTGTATGATCGTGTTTTCTCCACACAGTTCCAGAATTCTAGTGCGAGTATGTATGAGTACTATTAATTAGTCTGCCCGTGATTACAGTTGCTGAAAAGTAACCAAGTAACCGGCACGTCGGGATTACGTAGTTTTTTGTAATACGCTAAGTGAATCCGCAATATATTACTTTTATTTATATGAATACTCGCGAAAGTCTTACATCTCATTAATATGTCATATTCTGTGTGTATAATTTAATATTATTCCAAATTTTTGTGAATTATTTTTTAATATAGGATTTATCTATCTTACAAAATTATCTCCACGTATGAATCCCGACCTCACCCGAGCGGTCGGCTTAAGGGGAGAGCTTTACTTACTTTCTATTATGACTTCCAGCTTATTTTAAAATCAAATTTAAATTGATATGCATTAGATATTTGTCCATATTGACGGTATATAAACTCTGTTGGTGTTATTTCTCATCTCATATTAGCAGTATATATTTTTGCAGAAAAACGTTTTTTGTATGTAGGTAAGAAGTTTTAGAAATGAGGTTCTATGCGGTTGAGATCTTTTACGGTCACATTTTCAGGGCCTGGAAATTGAGGTTTGACTAAGAAGTTGTTTATACATACATAAGTTATCTTTAAAGCAGAAATTCTATGGTAAGTTTTCGACGAACCGTTGGATTTGTTAATTGAAATAAGAAGGAATATATATTTAGGACTATTATATATCTTGACTCAGAGCCTAAGCTTACATGCAAGATAAAACAATGAGGCTTAAATCTAGCTTTTGTTAACAATAAACATAATTGCATACCCATTAAAAATTATATAATAAAATTTTCATGAATTTACACCAATGAAGAATCTAGTGTAGGAGTCTCAACCTTAAATAATAAAATACAAGAATAAATAATATTTTTTTACTTTACTATATGCTATATATGTACTAAATATTACAATTTCGTTCTTCTAAAAAATCAGTGAATATGACAGACATATTCATATGTGCACAAACTATATATGTGTATATATATACGTAGAGGTCAAAGGATCCATAAATTATTAGGATGAACAACGTTTTAATATAGCTTTATAGTTAAAATATCTATTTAAGACTTGAGTTTAATCAACATACTTTGTTTTATAAAAAATGAAGGTTACTTTAAACATAAATAAGATATATTTTTATCTTACTTTATTATATCTGATGCATCAAATCAATGTTTAGCTAAAACGTAATTTAGAATTAAAATAGCAATTATAAAAATCTGAATAAGAATAAAAGGAAAATATCTATAGTGCATAACAAAAGAGAAGACATATTTTAAAGAAAACATTGTTTAAAGGAATGCAAAAGCAATTTATGTTTTCATACGAAACATAGTAAGATTTTAACATTAAATCATCTACATATTACATATTACTGCTGACATTCAAAGCGATCCTTTAGTTCACGTAATTATGGAGCACAAAGCGGGAAACAGATTCCGAAATACGTAAAGGGCTTGGTACTGTGCAATTTAATCCTCGCAACGACGATTCCAAAGCATCTAAGTTTCATAAACTCAATTATAGCAAAAATATTTACACATTCACTTCAATCTTATAAGTTTTGAAGCTGTGCAGATATTTTGGTATCAAATCTGAATAAACGGTGTGAAGTCTATTTAGTATAACGATTCAGTTGCAAAAACGCTGTGAAACATTTTTGTTATAACAGTTTGTATGTTATGTCATTTTACGGATATAGTATTCTATATATCAATGTGACGAAAACAATTTTCGTGACATATGTATCTATTATCTGTTTACCTCGACGTTCCTGGCGGTAGTTCTTAGTTATGTATGTTAAATATTGGTTTAGTGTTGTAAGGGTGTCAGCTATTTTCCAAAATAATGTAATTCGATTGTAGTCTACAATTAACTTATTAAGAGCCTCACAAGCTACAGTTTAATCAAAGCATAAGAGGGGCTTTAAAAAGTTTATGAAATTTTACAAATTTAAATACAAACAAGTGAAGTATCCTCAATACTTAATTGAATGCATATATTTTTAACATAGCGTACATGATTATCTTACGAATTGATATATTTTTTTGTTTGAACCATAAATCTCGTTGGTACCATTTGGTACCATATGAATTCAATAACTTCAAGTTGTTTGCAATAAAAATATACATATCAAATGATAAAAATTACTCGGTGTTGAAAAACTATAATATTCTTATAGAGATATATAATAGATATATAATAGAGATGTATAAGGAAGAGGGTAGTCGTAAAAAAGTCCAATAAGTTTTTAACATAAACTTTCTTTCCATTTTAAAATTACAAAAACATCTTTAATACTACGTTTATATATTGATGTATTGAAACAGTATTCATTATATATTTCGATGTTATCTATATGTTGCTTTACAAAATCTCAGTTTTCATTTTGATTCTAAACTTCGGGTAATGTATGTTGTAAAGGTTGGTAATGTGTTTATTTGGATTTAAAATAAAAAAAAAAACAAAAAAGTTTTATTACTTTATTTGTAAGTAAATATTACAACAAGTAAACAATTTTATATAAATTATGCTTTTTTAATTTGTAGGTCCATTACAAAACACATATGTTGTATACACAGTTTTAAATATATCTTCAATTCTTAGTATTTTATTAATAATTCCTAGCACTAGCATTTCTTTCATCCAATCAGCGCAGTTTAGTCGCCCTTGACATTTCCGTGACAATTTCGTTAGTTTTAATATGTACCAACAAAATTTGGAACGGAAAGTTCACGAGACAGACGTGTCCACTTCAGAAGACTGTCGTAGTTGTAAGAAACTATTTAACACACTATACATACAAGTTACACTGAAATCTAGAATTACTATGATAATTTATTGAATGCATTAAAAATATACATTCCATCTGAAAACAACAGTTAAAGAAATAGATTTATGTCTTCATATTATATATGCAGTTAAAATACTTTTGAAATTTGTTAAGACAATTCAAACAATACTCCAATCATAACCTCCTTCATCTTGATTTTCTTTTATTTCTTACTTTTTTTATAAGTTAAATTTATATCACCATATCAATTTGCATTAAAACAACAGCCAAAATAAAAAGCTGATTGTTGAAATAGCAATACATTCTTTTGTCTGTCCAGTCTATCTAAAAGAATAACAATTTCATACTTAAGGAGACTAAATTCATAATATCCTCTTCTACTTTATTAAATTATGAATTATATACTTCTTGGTTGAGCTGAAAGTAAAAAAAAAAAACATTAAAAAAAAGTAAAATACAATAATAGACAGAATATTTCATAGTTCCATCCAGTTTGTATGCGGAAGTTCTACTATCACTTGATCAATTGATGACAATCGCGGTAGTCGTAACTAAAGCCAGCGAGATTGAACACCAAAAGACCACATGACAGTTGTATATAATATATAGACAATAATTAAATAATGCAATACTTACTCACTTCATTTACACAAAATCAAATAATTGATAAGAAAAAACAAGGTTATAAAAAGTAATCATTAAGTTATTAAAAACAGGATATTTGTTCATAAAAACAGGATAATTCTTCCCACTTTTGTGACAGACTTAAAAAAAACAGCACTCAAAATATTGATCTTAAAAATCCATTAATAACTACACTCGGTTATACATTTTTAACACAATGTATTGTAAAAACACATTTCTTAGACGTATTATTTCCTCATTGTTCTTCATGCCCTCTGTGTAACTTGTGTATTCCACTCATCTTATCGCCGACGATAGACTGAATTCATACAGTTAAGGTTTTTTTTCCGTCCATCTATTTAAAGAAAGATCGACCGGAAAAAATGACCTAACAGTAAGAATTCATAAAATTAAATCTTCAAGAAGAACCTAATGTGAATATAACACTAAAATATACTTCAATATTATGAATACCTTTAAAAAATATTATATGGAAATTATTAAAATTTCAATAACACATGTTCGTAGCCTCGTAGACGCTGTAGACGCTGTCTACGAAGCTGTAAAAACGCGTCTACATACAAGTAATCTAAAGTAGGTATTCAAATCCAATCACCTTATATTTATATGATAAAGATATAATTGTATTAAAAATAATTTTGTCACCTCTGATTTAAATGAAGCTAATATTTTTCGGATAAAATATGTGTGCTTTATTTGTGTAAAAACTCAATACTCCAATGGTTTCGGTTACTTTACTGCAACCGTAATATGTGTCATATCGTCTGTCCGTGATCACCGATGCTGAAAAGTAACCAAAACGTCGGGATTATGTAGTTTTTATAAAAATAAAACACGCGTAGTGTATCCGAAAAATATTTGTTTCATTTAAATGAATCCAACTCGCGAAAATCTTACACCTCTGATATTTTATTTTCTTATAATGTTTTTAGAGGCATATCTTTATCAATTAGCGAATAATTATTATAATTCAATTACTGAAAGATAAACATCATTTGTGTACAATCATATAAACAACAAATAAAAACTGTCCAATATGATATGATAAAAACTGAAAAAAGCTGTTATAAAAATGTATAATTATAATGACATTTATATTTGCTATAAACAAACTTTCGAAACCAAAATGTTAACAATTTTTGAACATCTTGCAAATAATCGTATTGAATGTGGCCACAGGAGAATGGAGAATCGTCTGGAAAATATATTGTGCCATTTTCATCTTCGAAGTTTATCTTCTTGTTGTGCTTATGATACGCTACTATTAAGGTTTGTTTTCCGTCCATCTACATGGAATAAAGATTGGCAGGAAAACGTGCCTTAATCAGTAGACAATCACTGTCTGAAGACTTTTTTATTTTTAAACAACTAAATCAGTGTCAGTGGTAGATGTAAAATACACTTTTTAGTTTGGCTACTTATAAACAAATAGTGAGGAATTCCTAACTCATAACAATTTCATTATTCATATAACATATAAAATAATGACGAATTATTTGAACAATAATAAAACCTTAATTAAACTAAAATAAAATAAATAATATTCGCACTAGTATTAGAGCCACCTCAATGGTATTGAAGGTTTTGTTTTAGGAAGTTCAATATAATAATCATTTAGAATATTTTTCTAATCTGAAACATTAGAGTAGAACGGTATGGATTATATCCCGAACATAATTAATTAGAAATAATTATAGTTCGGATATAAATTCATCCCCCGTTCTGCTCTTGTCTTCATTCAATTCTATCTTACGTCTACTTCTTCTTCTTCATTTTTTAAGCCAGTGCATAGCTTTTATTGGGCTTTGGGTGCGGTTGCCGAGTCAAGACATTCCGTAACGAAAATAAATCTAACACCCCCACTCCGACTGACAGTGATGAGGCTTTAAAAGCCGTGCGTCGTCAAATGTTATTCCACTTAGGCAAAACTGCTCATAACTGTCTATGTCTTTTAGACACATAGCTAAGTGATACAGCTTTATATTAGACCACATCCGCGAGTGAGTACGAGCCCCTGACTGGTTGAACCTCAACATGTATGAATTTGCTAGTAAAATTTAAACTTGCTAATGAATTACTTTATAATAAAATAAATAATAAAAATTGCTAAGTTGACAAAAAATTATATGCAGTAGCTTGACCGCGGCAGTCTCCGAGTGTACCCGTGATTTTTTCTTACGTTTCCTTGCTTCTTTTATATACTGATGAACCTAGACTCATACGATGTAACCACAAGTATAGTACATCTTTGGTAGATAATAACATACTGCACGAGTGGTTCCTTCTTATGGGCCTATTTTATGTTATTTCGTCTACATCTTAGTTTAAACGTCCATATTATTATAGGTAAACCATAACTACACTTATTCATAAATTTATTAAATACAACATTAATAGCATAAGCACAATCAAATAATTTTGGGGTACATATGTGTATTTATTTTTTAATTTATAAATATTTACATTGAAAGTTCCTTAAAACTCCACACAAGGCAATGTTCTGAAATGTGTAAGGCATTGAAATTTTTATAAAACACTCCTAACTTAGGCCGCGACAAGAGAAATTATGGAAGTAGACGATATTGCGAATAGCAGTTTAATTTCCAAGTTGTATTAAATTTTATACTTTTGTTACTGCAGGTGCATACAGCTTTTTCTTAGTATACTGTTAATACAATCAAAAGTTATTCTGGAGATTTAATATACATCAACTTGTTTACCTCTAATCATAATTAATAAGTGTCTCTTGTCCCCTGTCTGTTACCTAAGCTTAAGTTTAAGGGATATACGAAATTCTTAACAATTATTATAATTTACATATGTTCCTGTAACTTATTAAACTAATAATATTTATAATTATACATAAATTTAATTATTTTACAATCATTTATTTATTATGTCTACCCTAAAATCTAAAGTTAAACGTACAGAGAATGCTTGAATTACAAATAGAAAAATGTTCACAAGCTCAAAATCTTAAACAAATTCTAAGTTGTAGTTTACATTTTGTTCTTTCTTTTTGTATTGTCAAAGATATATGTACTTTAATAATTTTAAACTGTATCTATCCTAGCTGTGAGTTATTAAGATTAAGAAAAAAATCTATAGCTTATTTTTCTTTATCTATGGTGTTTATAAATATATGAGAAACTTTTCCTGGGCTTTGGTCTTTGGTAACATTATTTTTTTTATTCAATCCTGAATCCTAAAGGTTTTGTTGACTTCGAGGAAACTCATTTTACGTATAGTAGGAAGATTCTTCGTCATGGTCATTAATTCTAGACATTATAATTTGACACGAAAATAATTAAACATCTAAGTATTTGTCTTTACAACAAGTATAACCCGCCCTTTATATTTACAATATAATACTTAACAGCCAGATGAGCATTACACTCTATAATGAGTAGAATCATTATAATTATAACAACGTAACAACAAAAAGCATGAACATACAAAAGTTTTCCTGGAAACATAAATCACTACATGAAACTTCAGGTTTTAGAAGTAATATGCTCACACTAGTTTATTTATATTATTAATAAAAATAGACAATGGCATCAGGAAGAAATATACTTAACAGACATATTTTTTTACATTAAGGAAGAAGTACATTACGTTATACGAGTGTACAAGCATGTAACCTAACGTTTATCATTAATATAACTATCTAATAATCCTCTTATAATGTCTCTATACCCTTTTTCATACTTTGCCATAAATCTATATGTACATTTTTATTCTTATAATTAAATGTAACTATATCCATGTATGACAAAATGAATGATTTTTTTTTATTTGTCACTTCATTCTTTTGTTTTACATTTCACATAATTAACTCTAAACTATCTCACTAATCTTATCTAAAATGTCTTCGGTCATAAATATAATATGCGGAATTATACTTTCTAACTCCTTTGAGTATTTGCAACGACTATTTACTAGGTCAGAATAGTAAAAGTATAAAAATACGAATTTTTCAACTCAGATAGCTATTTTTTCTATTTTATGAGATCTAGATTTTCGCGTAACATTTAAATGAAACTAAAGTATTTCGGTTTTACTACGCGATTTTTCATTTATTAAAAACTAAATAATCCCGACGTTCTGGTTACTTTACAGTAGCCGTGATAACGGGCAGAAGAGATGAGAGCGTCTACATCATGACACTACTACTACAACTACTACTACTAATGAAGAATCGCGTAGTAAAACCGAAATATTTTAGTTTCATTTACTTAAATTATATATATGGGGCAACTACTTTACTCAAATTACCTAAGATCTCCGCAAACATAATTTTATTATGCTGACCTCTTGGTCTTATCCTATGGTTCCCT
>DVQP01002270.1:0-12978 GCA_018231745.1 Danaus eresimus
TATATATATATATATTTATATATGTATTAAATTAACGTCCATTTCCTAAGATCTTACTGAAATATCTGATTTCTTTTCAAAAATCACCTAAACGTTATCATTTATTATTATTAATACATTTAATTTTGAGTATAAAATTCTTTTAGAGCAATAAAATGTATGAATTTATTTAGTTTTAACATTACAATCAAGCGCAGATATCTTTTAACGCACACGTCCTTACAAGTACAGGAAATAAATGCATTTATTTAAACACATGTATACCTCACAATACATTTCCTGTCCCATTATATACTAAATTTAATGTAACGTAATAATATTGATTTATTTCAATAGAAAAATATGTTTTAAGTAATACAGTGCATTGATTTTATGTTACATATGATTACCGAAGTTTCCTTAACATTACATAAATGTTTCAAAACCTCTGGTTACGCTGCCTTATTTCCTTGTAATTAAACAATATTATCAATTTACTGCCGCATCTTATGTTACATGTACGAATGTTGTGGATAAATATATAACGTTTTATTTGTATGCGTAACCTTTGTTTTCTTTATATTTTTTACACGTCGCTTCCTGCAGATAGCAGTTTTCTTTCGTTTCGTAATTTTTTTTGGAATTGACTTCCAAATGTCTTCCTGATTGTTAAATAATACCCTTGATTAAATTTAATTTATAGTTTTGTAGTGCGTAATGGTATTTTTACGTACAGAATTATTTGTAACATATTTATAACTTTTTTAATATATTTTTAAACCTGCATCTTTTGTAAAACAATAACAATCGCTAAATAGATATAGACGGAATAGTTAATTATATTATGCGTATATTTTTTCTTTAAATACATTTTTGTAGGTTTATTTTTCTCGAAATATAGAAAGCAAACTCTACATAAAGACATGTAGTAAAATAGTTAATTAACGTGTTCTATATTACAATTGTGTTAATTCATATATATATTTGAAATATAAATAATTTAGATATGTCTCAGTCAGGTAGAGTTATTCACAGTTCATAAATCATATTATAATATTTTTGTTTAAAGTAAGTAACGTAATTTTACGGTTATTTCAAATAATTCATATGTTCCATAAAGTTTGTAAAGTTATTTTAACACTGTTAAGATTTATATCTTAGTTACAAAATTGTAACTACCTTCACCTCATAAAATGAAAATACTTACGCAACTTATTCTCAGCGGCCGCTAACGTCAAGTGACTTAGTACCAAAAATAAAAACATTTTCTACACAATATAAAATCTTTTTGGAGCGATACTTTCGGTCGAGCAAACGAACTTTATATAAATGTTACTAAGTGACAGTGCGCGCGCAGCGTCTTTCTTGTACTGCTATCGCGCGGGAATAATGCTCATATATATATTTATTTTTCGCGGCTACATTACAGAATGGACGTGCTATGCAAACTTGTTTTTAAGGTGTTGATGTGACATGGATGCAACTTATTAACTTAGAGGGCTGGATCTCTTTTCAACTCGAGTAGAAGGCCATAAGAGAGACAAGGAAGGAATGTATTGTATGTTTTGCATAGTTTAAACTATTTCTCTTAGTATGATTCCTTACACTTATTTGAAAATATAGGTACCTAATAAATAAATAAAAAAATTACGTTTACCATATTTCATCATCATGATTTTGTCCTTCCGTCTCTATAATTGCTAGTGGAGTATATATTTTGTAATCAGGTAATGTGTTGAAATCATATGGTATTTGACAATAGAATAATTAAATAAAACAATAATAAATGGACCTTTAGTAATAACATATTTTTAAAAATGTTTCAAAGTTGAAGAATTAGAATATATATTTAGAAGAAAAAAGAAATAAATTCGGATAATATTTTTTGAAATATTTAATTTTTTTTATGTCAGAGCTTTATTTCTTACAGAAACGAGCTTGAAAATTAAGAAAATTAAAAATCAAGTATCGAGTAAAGATTTGTATTTCATATATGATGTGAACTTTAAAAAACGTATAATATTTGTTACCTCAATATCAGAAGAAATATTGTTATTGTAATAATACATTATATATATATACTTTTAGCATATTTCCTAAATAGCCGAATATATTTTAAAAACTGGCGGTTCAGGGTCAAAACAGTTAGTAGAATGAGTTCTAGTTTAATTTTGAAATAACATTAAATTTTATAAATATTTTTATTCATTACTTTTACTTTAAGTTTTATTGAGCCCAATAAAAAAATGCACATTGCTTTCTTTAAAAATATTAAGCTCTGTCCAAGCGACATCTCTGTTAATTATAAGGAGTTACATAAATAATGTTGTAACTATTGCATTTTTTGATTTAGAACCGACCGCGCGGGCTGTTTCATACTCTTAAGTATTTTTCCACACACGTGGGTCGTGACGGATATCCCTGATCTAAAATATCACAATTTCGTCACATAAATTTTATTGTGATTAAGACATGGTTGGCAATTTAACAAAGATAGTTTCAAATATAAAAAGGAAGCAGAAGATGTGAATATTAATATAAGCAAATAATATTCAAAGAAAATGAATTAGCTCATGTAATTTTATTTATAGTTTTTGATTATTATGCATTAATTAATGTATATGTATACCGTATACGGTTATTATTTAAAAAGCATTTGGTACATGTACCATTTTCTTTTCAAAGAAATTATTTAAAGTATATTAGCACTACAATTTATTGTAAGGACTAATCTTCATTTGTTTTTAGTCTTGACGTTTTTATGGAGGATATAAATGTAAAATAATTGATTGTAATTGATTTTTTAAAAAAATTTATTAATTTTGTTGTGACATTTAAGGCTTAATATACAATCTGGTAACTTCCACTTGATTAAATTAAATTTTTACATATGAATGTATTCAATGGCAATGCAAAAATAATACATGTTATAAATCCTACACAACTATTAAGTAAATTTTTAGAATTGCAAGAATACCTTTAAGTAAATTAACTTTTATTAAACCGTGATTAAAGACCATTTATTTCTCCATAATTATTTTTTTTAATGTGTTTGTATGAAATAAAACTATGTTTTATATTGCAATAGCGGTTGTTATGTTTCCACTATATGTATTTAAATAAAAATAATTTGTTACAGTTTTACAAATTAAATTATAATGACATCATCATTCACAAGGCTTTGATAATTATATTCCTCTCTTCTAGAATGTTCCTCATAACCCTTCTGGTATCTCAGGGCTAAGGAATTATCAGGTTTATTCCTATTAAATATGGAGTCTCCATTTAAATTTAGTTTTATTATACCGAAACAAAGAGTGTCTTCCTCTTTTTTTTCTTCTTTTCTCCTCTCTTGTATTATTAAAGAATTTTTCACAGGTAACATAAGCAGCATGTCTTGAACTTCATTATTTAATTTCACTTTAGCTTGTATGGTGCCATTTACAGAATTTTCATCATCTTTTATTTTTAATGGCAACTGACATTCCATACAGCGGACATTGTCATGATGGTCGCTGTTTACTGGTACGGGGAATAATCTATCGTTCAAATAAAATCTATATATGCATTTGTGATTTAGAACTCCATCATTGTCTTTGGAGAGTATTCTTGATTTGGCTGAGTGACATTCAAAATAGTTGTTTTTTCTAAATTGTTTTAATTTTTGTATACTGTCAATATTATCTGGGTCTATAAAATCAACTTCACTCTCACAATCATTAGAAGAAACCTTAAAAACAGTATGTGTACTGCAACTCTTCTCGGGATGCTCTATAATTGTTTTTAAAGATGGACATTTAGTTTGCTCTGCAGGATAAAAGGAGTCTGATGACTCATGAAATTGTTCATTTTTATAGTATTGGTAAATGTGCTTCTTGTCTTTGATGTTTTTAAATGTTGAAGTGTTTATTGCTTCTTTTACTACCCTTGATTTTTGTCCATAATCCTGTTTGTTGACTTTGTTTTCATTATTTGCAATATGGACAACAGAGTTCATATCCCCACATTTTTTACAACAGTCTACTATTTTTTTACAAGAGTATCTTTCAATGAACGTCATGTCAGATTGAGTCGTATTTCTTTGTACTTTGTTTTCCTTGTGGTGACATAAGGAACCCATAGAACAAGTTTCATCTTCTCTTAATGAACCGCAAAATTTCTTTTTAGATATAACAACTCTTTTAACTTTTTTAAAACTTTTATCATGGCTATTAAGAGCGTTAAAATGTTTTCGGTAACGATCACAACAAACTTTAGAATTTCTCGCACTTGGTTTGGACATTTAAATATTTATAAATAAATTTATTACTTTCAAGCTATTGCAGTGATCACTTGACAAAATAAAATTAAACTTTAAGGACCATACAACACAATTTGTGTATAACGTATACAGAGTCTGTTGCTATGGAGATAGTATTAAACGTCTTAAAACCGACTAGAAATGTTAATTTTAATTGAACATTTCTAGTAAGTTAAAAAGTTTGTATATATTACCAGAAGTTTGTATATATTCTTTACGAAAACAAATAATACTTTGTAAATCATATAAATATCACAATTATGTCGTTCATACAATGATTTAAATTGGTGATTAGCGGCATCTAGCAACCAAAAGCTAAATCAATTATGATCATTCTAGTATAGAGTTAGCTCAATGTTTTGTTATGAAGCACAGATGTCGCTTTATCATGACTATATTTATTTTTATACATTGTACTTAGAACAGCTATTACAGGCAGTATGTTAAATCAAAAAATATATATATTCAAAGCAAGTTAAACACATGACAATCAATAAATTTAAAATACAATAATTTTAAATCACCAACAATTAGATCAAGTGAACAATGAAAATGATATTAGTGTAAAGAGGGGTAGACTTTTCAGATGTCTTATTGTTATCGGTTATAAAAGCCAATAATTGGAACCAATGAATTAATAATGATTAAAGGTTATTAAACTTTAAAAGATAGTAAGTTACAGTCGATAATAATTAAAAATAGTTTTCATGTACAATTTATTATATTTCTCCATTTCGTGAATATTTATTAAGTAACGTTGAATACATTTTTATATTCTTTGAACGCTTTTGTGTTCGTAATGATATATCTACGCCTTTTATTTTTTCTCAGCTTAAAGAAAATAACTTTGTTTATAGTTCACGACGTCGGAAGGAAGACGTGACTCACATTGGGGCCTGTAGGCTGTAGTATATAAAATTAGTACAAGTAAGTACTCAATGAAAAGGAAAATATATATTTTCTGCACCATAAAACTATTTTGTAATTTATATTCCTTAAATTTTACTGTTATTCTGCTACGAAGTTACAGTAAACAATTTTCAACGTCTATGGGTTTGTTTAAAATGGCAATGTTTAAAAAAAAATTGTTCAAAATTTTCTCGGATATTTAAATTTCTATTTGGAGTTAAGAAATAGATTAATCTCGTCAGCTGTAATTGTTACTCCTCCCAGTTAAATTTTTTTTCATCTTTGCGTTTGTGGCCACTTTTTGTATTTTTTTGCAACAATTACTTATTCAATTTCATCAAAACATTGTATAGATGTTAAAAAGCTTAAAAGTAGTTCTTGTAACTAAGGCAAATGTAATATTATAAAATATGTATACTGCTCTCACGTTTATGGTAGACTCTTTAAAGTTTTACACCGTTAGTATAGTAGTCATGGCACTATATTTTATTAACAAACGTCTTCGTTATGTATATGTCGATATTTGGGTGGTCTCAAGTATTTTCTAGTTTCACATTAATACTCAAAATATACATCGCACGCTCCGTCCTTCACGTCAGTAAAACAATTATCCTGAACGGTCATAGCGTCATCGATGTGCGCGCGCGCAACTCGCCTATATCGTCTGTGGAGATTCAAACGCAGCAAGAAGTTTAAATATATTAGACGATTGTTCAAATTATGAAGACCTCTGCGATTATATTTTTCGGGCTTTTGGTAAGTGTAGTATCTCTTGAAAGTTCGATTTTTTTTCAATAAGTACGTAATAAAAAGTAATTGACTGTTTTGTTAATATCTAAATTTTTAATAGACAATGAAATTGTCGCTGAACAAAAATTTGTGGGATAAGAATATGTTTAAATATCAGAGGTTTGGTGGAGAATATTTATATTAAATGCATTTAATAATGCACATATATATAAGAGACTAATCATGTTCTTACGTTAATATAACTCGGTTATAGAATAAATAATAAATAGGCATAGATCAGACAAAGCGAGGTCAGCGTGATAGAAATAGTATGAATCAATAATAGCATAAATATTTGAACAAACGTTAATTTTTATTAAATAAGGATTGTTTTCATAGGAAATTAACCACTAATTATATTTTTAAATGGTCGAATCCTACAATGTTATTATTTGTTATAATTAGCTTTTTATTCATACGATTTCAAAAATATATAAAATTATATTTATAAATTCATAGGTTTTTATTATCTAAAAAGTTATATACTTCGTTGATCGCGAGTAAAAATGAATTATAGACAAAAAACAATGCGACATAATTGGAAAGAAATATTAAATGAATAGTAAGTATATTTATTAAAATAATATTCATATAATTATGATATTGAATTAAAAATACTATGCACGTCTATAATTTTTAATTTTTATATGTCTTATTAATTTGGGTTGAACACTACAGCTAGATTTATCATTAACCGATGATTCAAGTTTTTCTTTTGGTAACGGTTCTTGATTAAAGTGTAATTATGTAACTGGTTTAACATGTTTTTTGAATTTCTTCCGACCTGTTCAAAATATTTAAAGTTCATAGTATACTGTAGTTTCCTATTTTATTCTAATTATGTTATGATTTGAATATTCCATCGAAAATATGAAGTTTGAGTAGAAAATCTATAAATATATTATTGCGTGGGAATATTATATTGTATTAACATATTAATGGACAGAACGGGACTAGAATAAAATAAATAAATAAAGACAATGACATCAATTAATTTCAAATTATAAAACAAGAAACGATATGCTCTTTTTTTCCTTCGTCTTAAACACAATTACTAGGCAAATAAAGGTCTGTTAATTTGATCGATGATTAAATTAGTTATAATATTAAGTATTGGATTTTTTATAAAGAATTTTTTCATTAAAATACTCGGTGAACCTTCCGAAGGAACGACTGAAAAAATCACTCAATAACATTGACTTTACTGTCACGAATTGAAAAATGAGTGTGTTTAGATGTATAAATACTTTACATGGATATAGAGATAATTGTGTTTTAATGTTAGCTCATAATTCTAAAAAGGGTAGACCGATTTTAGTAAATTGGTCAACATTAGATTTGGCTTAGTGTCGTTAATGTCACTGGAATTATAATTAAAATTGAAGTGGAGTCTGATCCAATTTTCATAAACAAAATGGCGGGCTTTAAACGAAATAATTAAAATTACAAAATCCTTTACCTTCTCAATGTTACGAGTTGAATTTAAAAATTAAGCTATCAAAAGTTAAGTTGAAAATTTACTTTTAAAAATATTTGATAAATGATATAGTATCTAAATAATACAAGTGCGAATAAACCTTAAGCTTCTGATGGGTAATTCTAGTAATCTTAAATAATTCTATGACTACTATACTAAAGTAAAAGTCGATGGGCAAATACAACCGTATTTGTCTAGCGATATACAAATTTTAAAGAAACAAACAATCAAACTTAATGATAACAATAGTAGTGCAATAAACTACAAATGTGTCATTGTTAGTATCAAAACTACGTGGTCCGCATACGCGATGCTGGCATTGGCGTCAAGGATCAAATCGTCACGTCTGCTGATTCGCTTTCAGACGGGAATATTAATTTTCTCTCATTACCTGCACTCAGCTGGCTTCAAATTTTAATATATTTCCATCAACTTGAGGATTCACTTGAAACGTTTAAGTGAAATACTCTGAAATGTTATGTTTACGCAAGTAAATAAACAACTACGGGCGTATGTTGCATGAGTTGTTATTCATGTTCTTAAAATTTACTTTTTAAAGAGCAATAGCTTTTTAAATTTGTCAAGGTCTTGAGATTAGTGAATCTTTAAAAACAAAGATTGTAAGTTTTAAGGTTCGGATGTTTATATGTACATACGTGTATGTGGAAATGTTACCCGATATATTTACGAAAATTAAAAATATTGTACAGGTCAGACCCAAGGATCTTTCATATATGCGAATACACTACAAGAAGAATTAATATATGAAAAAGAGATTTTATCAGCAATAATATTCAGTAAGATTCAGTAGCATTGTCACACACATATTTTTAAAACTGAATATTTCTCGCACAGTACGATTCTAATACGTAGAATGTACGTCACAAATGCAGTGAGACGTCGAAATTGGAATATTTTTAAAGTATTCCATGTCGTTTAAATCGACTCTGACAGCGATATTATAAATTCGAAAGAAATTCTGAGTAATTCTGACTGAGTTTCTAATTCATGGATGCTGGTATTTTCAATCAAATTAAAAATGAAATAGCTCGAGATGGTCGCCTACCTTCTCAATGCAGGAATTCAATTGCGAACGACATCGGTCTATCTTTTTAATATTTCTCATCGGATTCGGTAGCGGTAGCTTAGACTGAAATTATAGAACTTTCCAATAGACAGATGATATCAGTTTGTTGCTTATCAACAAATATAATATAACAATAAATGGGAAAATACAATAATAATTAGAATTACTATCAATTGAAACGTGATTAGTCTGGCAGTGAGCAGATTAATATGAGGGTTTATTTTATTTTCCCTTACTGTAGCAAAAGTATCACATGTATGTGACAACACAAATAATGAATCTAATATGCTATGTATTACATTTTATACTATTACAAGAGAGAAAATCTTCCTATTATGATTATCGCCACTTACCCCTTATTTTGTTAGTCATCTCTTGTTTTTTTGAATAGTTTCACAGTTTCCTAATAGGTTAAGGGCAAGAAAAGTAAATAACAATTCTGGAAGTTTGTAGGAGCTTTGGATTCCACTTCCATTTTTTTATGCAAAAGAGAGAAGTCCATGCAACTAGGTCTAAAAAGGAAGTTAGAGGCTTAATGTGTCGAGTCTTGTGGTCCCTGGGATTAGCCGCACTGATATTTTTATGTATCAGCGTTGAATAGCAATATTAAAGTAAATGATGAAAGATATTCAAGTCAGAATGTATGAGAGGAGAGCGGTTTTGTATACGTTATCATTGCGAGTAGTCTTTCTAGCTAGTGGGAGAGGGAAGGTTGGAATTCTTTGAATACGAAAACTTTAAATAAAACAACAAAATAATTTATATGATATATAATTTTTTTCTCTAAGTTTTTTTAATTATAAAATTAGCAAGGCTATGCACACAGTTGAAATAGGATCATAGATCGGAAAAATTACAATTATAAATCAAATTTTAAATCTATGCAGGTCCAGTACTCCTCCTCCCGCGGACTTCCAGAAGAGTCGGTGGTGAGCGTGTATACACCGCCAAGCTCTGATGTCTATCACCAGATAGCAAATAACATTGCCGAGAGGATCACATCGCCAATATATAGGTAGCTATTTTTAATTTAAGACGAAATACATTAGCTTGTAATAGGTAAAAGAATTATTAAATACTTTATAAATCTTAACAACGGTTTTGTAATCACCTGTTCTCAGTACAATATCATTGTATCACTTGATTAATTACTCTTAATTGGAATTGGTCTACTTGGAAAACCCACCATTTTGTAGTAATGTTTACTAACATAGCTTTTTTCTACCATATTATAAATTTATATAATAAATAAAAATAATCGCTTTTCGATCCCAAAATCTAAAGATGTCTTTAAAATATTATAGATTCTTAGGAATTAACAGAAATTCTACAACCACAACAACAACAACAACAACAACAACAACAAAACCTTGGGATAAAATAGAGATACTAGACGATACCAGTGACAAGGAAACAAAACTATCGGACAGTAAGACTTCAGAAACCAGAGACGTTGAAGAACTGACAGTTGACGGTAGAACAAAGAAAGAAAAACCAGAAAAGATAACCCTTTATTCAAATTATCTGCCAGCGAAGATAGAGTTGAATGATACGATTAACGAAATCAGTGACACGGATGAGGATGATAACTTTGGTTTTGATGATGACGATGATGAAAAGGAAACGAAACGTAACACATCACCATTTGTATACGTGGTGGAATTAATAGGATCACTCATACAACTAGTGTACGGCGGAATAGTTGCGTATTTCTCAACATCCTCGTCAAATAAAACAAACTAAATAATTAGATAATTTCAAACCTTCGCATAACGTTTCCAGTACTAACTTAACTGCCTGGAAATCTATTTCCAGGCAGTTGTTACAAACAAAATATTGTGCATTGATATAATTAATAAACACTAATAATGAGTTTATAATTGTTTAAATAGATGGTTTTGTTTGAGATAATGTATGAAAATAGAAAGTGTATTTAGTATTACAGACGATTATTGTTGTAAAATAAATATTTTTTACAAGTATTTTGAATGTCTTCCTTACATAATAATTCAGAACTCTTGAAATTGTTTAAACTTGTTTACGATCTTCTGTCATCTTTTTAATGGATCAATGATAACTCAGGATTTTTAAGGACAAACAGTATTTATTTCAATCACTATTTTATAGTTTCTTTCATAAAAAGGACGTAACATTTTGTTATTGAAATAAAGACCCACGAGCAAGCTATTCTGTGATACGTATTGAACCAGAGAATATATTTATTTTTCGCTTTCCGTGTATGCACTGAAATGATATTTCAACAAGCTTTCAGAAAACTATTCTTGCTTTGTATTTCTACTGCTTTACAAATTATTATAAGAAATATTTTATTCCTCAACAATGTAAGCTAATCGAGACAAGTATTTCGTTTTTTCAGTAAGTTTTATTTCATTAAAATTAGGTATCTAAAAGTAATATTCTTATAACATTAGCTTCGTATATGCACTATTCACCGAGTAGTGGCGGGATAACCACAAGGCCAGTCGGGAAGCAGGCTGGAAGAGGCTACTGCAAGCCTTGTGGTCTAAATAGCCCCAAAAAGTGCTGGTGCAAAAGGCGAAGGGAAACCACTGCAACTATCTTCCCAAGAAAGTCATCATGTATACGGATCACTGGTACGTGATGACCACGACGATTCAGCAAAGATTCTTGCGACGATAATGATGATGATGTAAACTCTAACTAGAGTTTTGTTCATTTTAATCTCATAATCAATAAAAAAGGCGAGAATTTATTTCTCAATTTTTTTTTAACAAGATTTTTTTTTTCTTATTCTAAAGCCCAGGGATCCAAAAAATATCAAAAGTAATTAATTTTAATAGCATTTTTTGTGTCACAAAATATTTCATTCCGTTACTTTCTAATAAAAAGCAAAAACTCTATTTCGGAAGCAAATAAAAAAACTAATTACTTCAAGACAGCCCTTTGAGAAAAAAATTTAGGAAAAACCATGAAAAATGCTTTCTGACTATAAAATTAAATGTATTTTGAATTAACATTACATCAAATTTTCTTTAAAGTTCTACTGCGTATGAGACTGGACGTATTTCTATTTAATTATAAATATAATAACATTACATTACAGGAATCGTAATGCCCGCTAAAAGGCCCTTGACTAAGGTTTTATTAAATAAAACAAGTAATTATTTAAGAATAATAATATTATTCCTTTTGGGAATGCGAATCTGTTCGTACGTGCTCCAACTTGGTTATAGACTGTATTTAATAGTGCTTAAACAAGATCTTATTATAGCAGTCACATCTGTTCGTATTGTTTAGAAATATTTTGAAGACTGATTTTAACTAAATAGATTTTGATAGGAATAAAAAAATATTTTTGCCATTAAAAAAATCTTAAAGCCACCAAGCCGTGGAAACACATTTTAATGTGCTGTAGGCAATTAAAGATGTATTAACTACACATTTTTATCCCAAAAAATTAAATTGAAGGATTTATAAGTTCAAATAGATTGAATTTTATAGATTGGTTTAAACAAAGGAAGAATTCAATCAACTTTTAAATTAAAATTTGTAGTAAGATAAAACAAAGGGACTTTTTTTCTCAGCAATCTATCCTTACTTTTATTATTCATTTCATCTACTTGTAAATTAAATCAACAAATAATAGTAGAATATCTGCTGTTACAACAATATTGCTCACAAAAACTTTATCATGGCAATAGTCAGATGAACAACAAGTATCTCGCATTTCACTCGGAGTGACTCGTTTGCTTGCACGTTATATTACAGAAGCGTTTAAAATTTCTGTAAATGTTCAGAAGTTTTGCGGTTTTTGATTAAAAGCTTACTTTGTACATTGTTAAATATACAGAACGAAAATTACGTTTTCCGTCTTCTAAAAGGAATTTTTATGAGGGAATAAATATTGTATGGAAAATAAAAATAAATAAGATTGAACTTAATTATTTTTTAAATTTTGCCTATTTTTATTGTTTTTTTCTTTAACCTATAAAAAGTAAAGCCAGTGAATAATCTTTAAAATACACTACTACAGAAATATTCATAAAAATAATATGTTAACATGTAATACATGGCATTAATAACTTCAAGAATTAGAACTTATACACGAGAGGCTGCAGGAATCTGAGCTCAGAGGACAGTTTAGATTCTGCCTTGGCTAGTTCAACAACCATTTCTTTAGCTCTGTTATTAGCGTAGTCGTTGCCGCAGTCCTTTCTCTCTACCATCTTGGAAAGCGCGAATCGGAGTTGTTCACTGGCACCTCCGTCTGAAGACTCTACCAGGTTCTTCATCACGTCAGGAGAAAATCCCTGGAATTAGACAATTTTAATTGTAGCAATGCGATAATTATAAAAACATCAAGTCCAATAAATTAATTCTTATATTAATATTTGTAATCAAAATATTTTCCCCATTTCTTTACATCTTTATGAACCTATCTTTATGTTTTATCCT
>DVQP01002271.1:0-12977 GCA_018231745.1 Danaus eresimus
TGTAAAGAAAGTTCTGTTTTTAATAATACTTTTGGTAAACCAAAAGTATAAAAAAATGCTCTTAACTGTTAAAGTTATGACAGTATTTTTTTTTCGTTTAAATTATTTGTATCATGAATTTTTCTGTGTATTATAAAATTACTATTTCCTAATCAACTATATTACATCTATCAAAGGAGAAACTCGTATTATATTGTTGTAATATTTGAAGACCGGTTGTATAACTCTCCCGTCAAGAGTGAGCTTCAAAGGCGTTAAAAATTAAATTATAATCTGTAAGGAATCACATATTCGTATGAGGGACGAGAAAAATACTGCGATCACTTTATTTGCTTTGAAATCGAAACGAAACTTGTTCGTCAACCAAATTCCTTAGATAGGGATATTGAAGCTAGAATCGTTCAATTTGGGTAAAGTGGAAGCGGCGACAGTTCGACATTTTCAGCTAAATTGTATGGTTATTTCAAATAAATCGTCGTCCTTTCTTACAGTTTCCCCATCTACAAAGGGACATTTGTCTCAAACGGATCCGGTGATAACTTTTGTTCTTCCACATTACTAATAAATAAAGATTTATTTGTTCCAAAGAGCACTTTCCATACCAAAGTAAGAGATTGATTGCATTGGGTGACAAATATCAAATATTAAATGGGCCTATCTATGTATGTTGAAAAACAATTAATTTAAGTGCTTTATTACTTGTGAGCTATTTGATTTATGTTTTTATTAAATGTTATTGATTATTACCCTCGCAGTACGTGGAATTTGGAATGTGATTGTTTTTTCTGACATTACATCCAAGTTTGAATTCTTACTTTGCACATTAACAACATAAACATTGACTTTGAATATATATGATGTATATATAGACGTATGGACCATAAAAAAGAAGTTGAGACAAAGACGATCACAAGAGACAATCGATGAGAAATCTTTGTGTCTATTCCTTTAGTCAAAGTTAATCTTATAAATATATTGTTTATTTATTTATTTTTAGAACTATAGGTATAGGTAGGATATTTTAATATTTGATTTAATACTAAAGAGATGAAGTACGAATTGCTCGGCAATTTGTGATCAAAGTGTTGGAGCATTATAAAGAATATCGTCGCAGTGAATTGAGTCGACATTGTGGAAGGCGTCTCACGCTCAGTAACTTAGATACATTTCCTGACGTAGTTCTACTTTATTGATATCGTCTTTAATGCCTGTTGCACGGTCATCATGCCGTTCAGCGTTCCGAACCTTCTATTCTCAGGAAATTCGTTAAAACAATAGTTTAATGAATAGCTTTTGAAACGTTACCGGAAAAAGTTACTGTTCTGTGCATTGTTCCTACTTAGGGTGGAAGGAATTTACGATGGGGAGGTATTTACGATATAATTCTCTTCTAAAAGAAAGTAACCATTCATATTACTAAAAATAATTATGGTCATTAAATGCACATAAACAATTGGATTCATTGTTCAAATTGTACGCCATTATGAAAATTACAGAGCAATTGAAAGATAACTTAATTGAATGTCATTTATTTGTTGCTCAACGACACATGGGTTACTAAATATTATGGACGTGCGTTGTGTCACGAACAGATTAAAAATTAAATATAACCATTGCTTATTGTTTGTATTGCATTCGGCGGCGAATAGCGATACCCGGCAAATGTACGTATAGTGTGCACGCATACCCATTGCGATTGCTGTCAGATTTTTAAAAAAAATAAGACATTTTTTTTTGAAACGAACAAACTCGCTGGGAGCAAACGGGCTCTGTTATTAAATCATTTATTATTCAGCTCGACGAACTGTTTCGCAATTCCCACAAACTTGCATACTCCATAACATGATGTAGCCATGTGATCTGTTTTTGTTATTTACATTACATTCATTTACCTTTTGTCGATGATTTCAAATTAACAAAAACAGTTTTATTGATACACGAAAATTTATACATTCAGTGAATCGCACCGAAATTTAATTAGTTTTGGCATTTCTAATTGATTGCAGTTATACGGGTCTATACATTTTATTTGTATATTTTGTTACATTTGTTTTGTTACATTTTATTAAAGAACCTTATATGTAAGTGTGTGTATAATGAAAATCAATAAATTAATTTATTGTCCTATTGTTTTGTATTATCAAAAGAGTTCATAAATACAAATATTCTGGATTGTTTTGTTTAAACCGGTTTTTACGCACAAATAAAACGTATAAAGTGAAAAAACTATGTTAAATCATAAAATATAACCAGATTTGCATAATTCGACAACTAAACAAGTCCAATTTAAATAACTACCGAAATCAAGGTCTAATTATTAAATTTTCAGACTCACGCATCTCATGCGGAATCCTGTGTCAGATAACCCTGTCATTATATTGCCAATACCACATCATCGACTACTGGTCTTACAAGTATTGCGTGCGTATTAGCTTGATCGTGGAAAGCTTGGTATCGAGAAATGCTAATTGCTTACAGTGAATTACCGTGGGATATCGATGGAAGTATGATTTTTTTAGTTCCTTTTAAACTTTCATAACAATCTTAAAATAACTGTGACTGTAAAACATATAATTACAATGAACCTAACTTATTAATAAATGTAGATCCGACTGGCTCAACATAGTGAAGCAAACGTTGCTTTTGTCCTCTTTTGAAACGATGGTTTGGATAGGATACTCTCACTTCTCACATTTATTATCTAATGCATTAGTTATCCTGCACGTTGCAAACACAATGCCTTCGCTGGAAAGATCTCATCATGAGAATCTCACATACATCATTTCATATCCGGTCCCACTCGTACACATTGGCGCAATGGTAACATTTTGTGGTTGGATGAGGGCATTTTTTCACTTCTCCTGATGGTATTATTCTGTCAAAGATATCCTCAGTTGAGGTCGGGCTTCTTAGAAAAACCTTAAGAAAGATGTCATTCTGAAAACTCTTTAATTCTCCAATGTCAAGGATAGATCCCTAATGGGCCTCTCACCACCCTTGGTGAACTTGTTGAAGTCGATAGGGCTAACAGCTAAGCATAATCAAGCCGAAGAAAATATGAATAAAGGAATTTCAAAAACACTTTTGTCGATTAAACAAGAATTTTAGCGTGTAAGCGGTCAATGCTGTGTAATATTAGACACCGACACTATTGAAATACAGGAACCGTAATTGCGTCGCCACTTTAATTCTTAGGAGAGAAGTGCTCGTATGACTGTAATTATGATGGCGTTAATTCTTAGTTGGGAAAATGACAGTTTTTTATAGGTATAACTTTCTGACTTTCTGATACATTAAGATACATGAAAGATACATTATATTCTATTGTATATGAAATTATGCTGTTTACAAGAAGATTATTACGTAAAAATATCTGATGAATGAAAAGTCGGCTAACATTTTTAAGATAAAGTGGGCTGAATAGCAAAGTAATCTTTTCCATTAGAATTGTTCTCTCTACAGACGTCTATGCATGACCGCCAGAGGGTTATTATACTGTGATGTAATAATATACACATCAACGTCTACGAAATTAACCGTTAATTTGTACGACATGACATTGTTTCTTGCCTTTGATGACTTTGGGTCCATAAGATGTTACCTATTTCTCGTTTCTCTTAAGGATTTTAACGTATGCAATTTAAACAGTCTTTAAAAAGTCGTTTTTTGAGGTTCCGTTGATTTAGAAGCAGCAAAATAGAATATGTTTCATATTTCACGATTCTAAAAAACTCTTTGAACAGACGCTCAATCCCGCAGATTTTGTGTTATTTTTTTAGATTTGTTTTATAATTGTAGTATAAAAATGAACAGTGCATTTTTTATTCTATATATATATTTTTGCAATTTTAATATAAGTATTACCTCAACATTGTTTTTTAATTTTAATTTTGCATTTTATTCACAGGACAATAACACAGGACAAGCTCTCCTGGATGTTGTATTCAGGCATCTAGATTTGCTGGAAACCGCATACTTCGGGCTTCGATACGTTGATCCTGACAACCAGACGGTAAGAGATCTTATTTATTGTAGAATGTTTAATAGATTTATTTCAATATAGAACTAAAATGTCCTGGTCATAATTTCTTTAAATTCTTATTTCACTGGCGTTTGCTGTGTGATTGTATAGTTTCTATTTGTAATGACTCGAAGTGTAAGTAATTATAGATGTTAAAGCAAGTAGTTACCTTAAAAGCGTTTAATTATATTAGTCTGGTAAAACAGTTACTTGCTGTAAAGTACATAAATGAAGTAAGGTGATGTATAAAAAGTTGTTAAGCTGTTTTATGTTTTTTTTCATAAATATAAGCTTTGCCTTAGGTGTTGCTTTCGGAATTTTTAGATTTATGTTTTAATTTAAGTCGATACCTTATTTATATTTTTTCTTAATATGTTTAAAAATAGTTTTCTATTTCATAAAAATGGGGATAAATTATATAATTATAAAGCCCCAAACAGAGATATTTCTTCTATGCGCAATGTAATTCAACGCAAATTTTGCGTCACAGTTTTCCATATGGCTCTTAAGTTTCTGGTATGAAATATAACTATCATCATATTTTATCTAGATACTAGTACAACTGCCATTATAAACGGTTTCTCCAAAACCAATTATTAATGAAAACAGAAACATGGAAAAATAATTTGATATAAAGAACTTAAGTTTTGTGCAGAGGAAAAAACAACATGCACTAGAAACAGTTAAATTACTGTAAAATTTTTGTGTATATCAAGATAAAATATTTAATAAAATGTTTTCTTTTCACCCCAACAAAATTTTCAACCCATTCAAATTTCATCCTATATTTATATATAGGATGAAATTTGAATATCACTATATAGGATATACTAGGACTATATAGGTAATATAGGATGAAATTTGGTATTTTCAAGAAAAACAAAATTCATTACTTTTGTAATACATGTTATTCTAACATTATTTTATTAACAGCACTGGCTCGATGCTGGAAAACGACTACGCCGTCAATTGCGTGGCTCCGACACGCACACTTTCTACTTTGGCGTTAAGTTCTACGCCTCCGATCCATGCAAACTTTTGGAGGAAATTACTCGGTACGTTTTTAGTAATAATTGTATAAGTAGTGTGACAAATATCTTTTATCATGACCTCTGATAAAATAATTTTATTACTTATTTTATATATACGGTCTTTTTACTTTGAAAATTTCAAGTGTTTTAATTAAGTGTTCAAAATAGAATATCAAGTACCGACGATAACTTTGCCCCAACTTCTTGTAAACTTTTAAATGTAATTTTAAAAACTTGTGCTTTGTCATTATATGAATAAATGAATGGAAAAAAACTCAAAAGGACAATTCGTAGACTAACTTTTTATTTAATATCTCATGCGTTATTTTATTCAATTTTTTCTTTAAAACTTTCTGAAGCCTTTCGTTTAAAGTCCGGATAATTTAAGAAACATTAATATAAATATAATTAATTATTATTAATTACTCTTTGTACATTTATTTTCTTCTGTCGGTGTATATTGTCTATTTTGTATATTTGATACTACTTTTCATTTACGAGTAGTATCATAGTTTTATCTTTTTATATTTCCAATTTAGGATTTGACATTAATATTGTTATTATTTTATTTAGACAAGAACCTATAACGTAACATAAGTCTTAAATGAGTAATTGTCGAAATTATTGATCACATAAAAAGTATTTCTGAGATTGAATAAAAAATAAGCAAAATCTTAGTAATATTATGAATGGCATAGTTTGTGGAAATATATTGATGTATAATGCCCTTTTACATATAAATACGGACCTGATTTTGATTAAACTTTCCAGGAATGTAACTTACATAATAAGCTATAAGTTATTCCGGAATTCTATGTATTTAGAGTTTTCATCGGATCACGGTGTATTACTCGTGGTATAAGTCATATTGTAATACGGGCTATAGATGTCGCTACTTTGTGATAACTATGTCCATATTTTTAACACACTATGCATTTCTCTCGCTCTCTCTAAGTTTAAAGTCAACGCGGACGAAGTTGCAGACAACAAGTAACACATCATAATCTAAGAACTATTGTACATATGTATACTGACATGTATATTTTGTTTTAACAAAAAAACAGTAAAGAGGTCATGTCAGCAGAATCATATTACGTCCAAAGTGCGAATGTAAGACACAATAAAAAACATCTGTGCTCACATACATCCCAAGGGTTGTGTCAGCGCCACAACGTTCTAGAAATTGTTTTACTTACGTTACCAACTATTTATATAAAATATATTGTCTGTTGCCGTCAGATTAACATTCAGATGTCGCCAGTGATAAAGTCTATATTGTTTGTTATAAACAATCTCAAGTTTGGTGTAATTTTTCGAAATACAATCAAAATGTTTTCGTCTTATTGAAAATTGAACTATATTTACGGTACGCTCTTAGATATTGTTTTGTTTAAAGATATTTTCTTTACTATTTATTTTTTTTTAATTAAAAAGTGACCGTATAACCATAACCATGTTTATTGAGACGTTTTACAACGCTAAAAAAATTTGCAGAATAATGATGTCAGTTAAGATTATCGGTCCCTATAGACGGAGACTTCCTCAGTAGAAAGGAACGTCTCGCAAAACTTGGACACAATCCTATTCCATCACAAAGGATTTTCCCCTTTTGAAATCACGAAGCGATTTTTTTTTGAGTTACAGATCCTTATTAAAAAGTAAAGTCACTTGTTAAAATCGGTATACGATTGAAAGTACGTCGTTCTTTGCATTCACGGATATTTCCAGATTTTTTTTTGCTTTACTGTCAGTAGTCTTAGGAAAATTTTAATAGCGGTGTACACCCTTTGCATTATGCAAGTAAAAGAGCAAATAGAAGCTTTTGTATTTAAAAATTGTTATTATTTTGACTCTTCATTATTACAAAAATTTAAATGATACTGCTCTTTTATTTTGAGTACTTTTATAGAAAGACAGATGAAGGAATTAATTGAGACAGTTTCATTATTTCGCATCACTTCAAAACGTTATATTATAAGTAACAAGCAATAGATATATGTATTGTATAGCACTATGCATTAAAATGTTACTTGGTTTTATTACAGTGTAAATTTTGATGTTCAGAAGGAAACTTAGAGTAGGGGAACAAAAGAGGTCTAGTACACTCGCAGTAAACCTACTGAGGTCGTAAACAGGCTAGCTATGAAGTTCTGAATGGATTTACCACGGTAATAGCATTACACCACTTACAGCTCTGCTATATGTGAATAATGAGAGTCGCAGATGCTTTCATTAAAAATAATTAGATGCTCTCATATCTTTACAAATAAATTAAGTAGGGAACCAATCTTCTATACTATTAATTTGTCAGCGGAAACTCAACTTCAAGTATTTTAGGAATGTTTAATTTTTACAAAGACATCTGATCTTGGGGATAGCGAGATTTATTAAAATTTCTTTATAACATTGTCGTAGCGAATCCCCGTGACACCCGTCTCTTATGACGTGGCAACATAAACTGTCCTCCCTCCCCTAAATCCCCCGATTTATACTCGTAATATCTTTGAAAATCTTTACTGTGATGGTCTTTTAATATTTAATTTCCTTTAAGGGCTACGCTCCCTATAACGCTTTTACTTACCTTACTTCGTCGCTTAGGGAAAAATTATAAAGAAACTCGGCAAATTATTAAATATTCAGACAGTTTCATACAAACGGCATAAAGGGTTCATATTCAAAGCGATTATATTTTATGTTGAGTTGCAACGTTTCAATAGAATAAATATATTTAATAGGGCTTCTATTTGTTCAGGTACCAGTTATTCTTGCAGCTGAAACAAGACGTATTACGAGGTCGTCTTCCAGTCAACTTCGAGCTTGCCGCCGAACTCGCAGCATATGTGTTACAGTGTAAGTAATTCTTTCACTGTTCTATTTCTATCCATTAAGAATACACTAGTAATAAATATACATACATAATTTGAAACCATATGGTGTAATCAAAAAAAGTTATTAACAATAGCAATTAGAAGTACTTAAGTTCATGAAAATTTAATAAAATTACAACGGTACATTAACATTTTATAATATGTTTTAAATAGAATTATGTGAACAATAGTGAGATTCCAAATTGCACAATGTTTCATAAGGGTTCATTCTCTCGCTAAGTAAAGTGCCTCTAAGACTTGAAAAGAATTTCTATATTAAAAATCACGCTGTAACAAATAAATACTATTTATGCAGACATTAAATAAAATTTGTTTTATGTGGGCAAAGAGTATATTAGCTGAAAAATAGCTGGAGTGTAACACGAGCAATTTTTCAATAAGAAGTTACGACAACAAAGTTAGTAAAAAGTTACAACAAGAAAATGCACTTTGCCAATAGATAGGAATGCTTCCTCAAAGGGACCTATTAAATAAAACTTGTTTTTTTATTTATTTATTGAGTAGGTATAGTATGAGCAGATACATAAAAGGGTTTATTAAACAAAATTATTTGCTGTCATTACCCTTGCAGGGGCTATTATAAAATTTGTTTTATGTAAACGCTTTCTATTTATTTTGTACAACCCTATTCAGAAAAATATTTTAAACTCTTATAGGAGAATTTATTTGATAAAGTTTTAAAGTATTTATTATATGCCCGAAATGCATATTTTTTGTCATAGATTTTTCTAGTTTACACATAACTTTTACAAACTCGGAATTTTATAAAATGTTTTTTCTGAGCAATATGTTTGACAAATCAGACTGAAAATGCCATGGCACTCCGCGGCTAGTTTTGATTTAGCACTTTTATTTTGCTGTACTTGAGTTGGTCCTGCAATCATGTTTTCTTTGTAGCTTTGATTGCATTTGCTTTGTATAGTTAGAAAGTTAGGTATTTTGTACTAATCTGTAATTTCAACTATTGGACGCATTAAAAGTTAAATTTAGAACCACATATTTTAATATATTCCATTCATATACGCAAATTTCAACACTAATATGTTTTAAACTAAAAACGAGTTTAAATTGAGAACAAATTAAAGCTATAGTTATAAAGTCTAGCGTAGAACCATTTTGTTATTAAGCTCTTTGTACCTTACAAAAAAACAATGTAACAATCTGTTCAACATTCCGTGTCATAATTGTGCCGCACACGCAATGGAAATGAACAAAATCGCTCCAATGGGACGTTGACTCACAGCCAGAGGCGCTGCCTAAAAATTAAAAACCTCAATTACACCGGTGAAACTATCCAGTCAATATAAAGCTTGAACTATGTTGATATAAATCAATATTCGTAAAAAATATTTTTCTTATCATTAAGTATGTAACAATTTTATATACATTTTTGATTAGATATTTATATCATCGCTTTATAGAAATGGCTAACGCATGTAAGTATAAAAAACTGGGTTGTCGATTTAACAATTCACGCAATTGGCTCCATTGTCCGAACAACTATCGAGTATTGAGTCTAAAGCATTCATCCGGCAATCGCAGGCACAACCATTGTTAACGCTATATTTCATTGTGAGATATGGAGAGGAAAAGTTACTTAGACAAACCTATGTTAAATGAAATTCCTCTTTATTACATGATAAAGAAAACAGATTAAAGACTCTTTAATTTAATTATATTTTTGTAATGATTTAATGAAAAAAATCTCTTTTAATATATAAATATATGGTACATGTTCTTAAGATATAAACTAGGTATTTGAAATGAACAGAACAGAACAGGACAGAATAGAACTTTTTACACGATGTGAGGAAAAAATCATTTCTTAATTTTGAGATTATGTTACCAAAATAAATACACTAGGAGTTATCGAAGAAACAAAAGAGGTCCTAAGAAGTATTTACGAAACCTTTAATGTTCGACTCTAATTTACACTTGACCGGGTCGTTAAGAAGCAAATCATATCGAAATAACTTCCTAGGTCTTTTGTCTATGATTGCATGATTTGGTGCCTCCAAAAAAGATATAAAAATTTAAGAGAACGTTTTATGGAAGTTCAGAAATATTAATCTTACGCTATTATTTTTATATTTCTATATATTTTAAATAGAGAAAGAATTTGTTTTTCTTCTCTGTGGAGAATCTCCTTAACAGCTAATTAATTATCACCGTGATTTAGTGTAACATGTATAATTGAATATAAGATACTATATGAATTTTATAATTAATTAATAAATTGAAGTAACGATGTCAAACAAGAGGGATTTAAATTTAACTAAGAGATACTCAAGCTCATTAAAAGTAACTCGTGTCCCTTTTTAATGATGAAAAGTTTTTCCAATACATCTGCTTTTTATTAATCTTTGTACAAAACAAAACACTCATTACTTTTATAGGTTAAAATAAAGTTGTAACTGACCTAATACGTATTAAAAGACGAAAATGTTAACAAAAGATCTTGACGGTTATATAAAAGCGCTTTTCCGTGCCGAGTCGTTTATATTTAGGTTCGGTGGGAGAGGTATAATATCAATGCCTTATTCAAGAGGTAAATGAGCCATCAGCGGCTAGGCATCGTTTGCATCTAATCTCGTCTACATCAGGCCCCTGGGGCCTGGGGGACACATATCAACGGTGAAATGCGAGGCCATACGAAATTACCGCACTGCCGCACCATTGGACAAATGAAAGTCATGAAGTCATGAGCATAGCCAATATCTTTTGTGAATAAAATTGTTAGCAAGACGTGGCTGTTCTATATCTGAGTTGAAATTTTTGAAACTTAAGGAATTATATAAGTTCAGATTACAATATTTTATGAAAAAACGTAAAAGACTTGTTTTCTAAAACTCGATCCTTAAAGTTTTTAAGAAGAGCGTGCAACGGCATACTATTTGTCACTCCTAGGGGCTATCTATCTCTGACGGCTGTTGGCAAAGTCGTTTTGTGTAGGAAAGTATCTATAACACAGACAATGGACTCTCGCAACAAGTTAGTTTCTGAAACGCTGTTACATCATCAATGAGATTGGTGATCGTCTGAAATGTCTGAAAAAATAATGGCTTAATACACGCCCGTTTAGTTTTGCAAGACAATGACTGTTTATGATGGATGTAATCTGAAAACAAAAAAAAAACACGTCTTTTTGTAGGAGGAAACGATGTTATTATTTAGCTGAATTTAAATAAGTATCTCTTGTAATCCAAAGCGATCCTGACTGAGTGGAAATTGTTTTATATTTTCTTTTCGTCATTTCTCTATGCCTCACTTTATTATGTTTTATTAATATTCTTCCTTTGACACGTCTTATTTCTTACATCAACATGAAATTTAATTTAAAGCCATTTGCTTGTTTCCTGTGTAGACAATCTGAGTGAACAAAAAATTCCGTAGACTAATTAACAACCGGGTTTGCTCTATACATTTAATTTATCATCCTGTAAAATGTGTTATGTCACATAATATGAATTTAGGGCTGCATAAGCTGTGGTAACTATTTTAATATTTTTTTAGGAAGTAGTTTTTAAGTAGTCTGTATATTAAAAATGCACTATAATAATGCGTTTCAATTTGAAATGTCACTTCTTTTAAGTATTTTAATTTACCTTTTAAAATTTGCAAAAATAAGCACTAACATTAATTCATATCCCTTTGTTAATACACCTTAGATTTGTTTCATGCACTGTAGTAAAGTAATTTCTTACAAGACAAGTATCCTCTCTATAACTATTAATTGATAAATTTCATAAGTTAAATATTATTGTATTCATATTTAGAAAGTTTACATTAAGGTTGCTTTATGTAAACAGCTCCGTAAGTGCTGTATCGATTCTGTCCGATATTATGACCGTTACGCTGTCCAGAGATCACTCACACATTAATCAGGTACCTAATACGTAAATGAAAATTTTGATGAAAACCACTGTTTGATACGCTATGATGTTTCATAAAGTAACCGAATTCATATATAAAAGTTTTATTTGACGTTGAAATTTTAACGTTATTTGAATGTGAGTTAATTTAGCCTTTGCATATAAATTTTAAGTTGTTGGTGTATATTGTATTGTTCCATTCAAAGAAATCACAAACAGAGGCCTGGACAATTTCAAAAATTATGAATAAATAATGTCGAAAGCCAACAAAGCATTTTGAGTTTAATTTAATATAACAAAAATGAACTTAATGCTTGCGTATTGTATGATTCTCGTGATAATATTAGAAAATAATGTATGAAATATTTATCTACATATGTTTTCCTCGAGTGTAGCAGATGTTGCGATTTCCGAGGGCAAAAGAAAAAGATATACGACGGGAAATGACTGTCAGCTTCGTTCACTTCAAATTTTTTTCTATGTTCCAAACATGGGATACATTTAATTTTCTCTTCACATAGTTTCTTTATAATTAGCTCAGTGATCTCTTTATCTTTATATAGTAATCTTGAAATCTTGCTAACATTCTAAATAAACGCATGTTTGTTGACGTAAAAGGGTCTTTGTTTGCCTATTAAGACCCTTATTACAGCTTTTGTTTACTTGTAATTCCTCATATTTATTTAGGCCACGTATCCAACCGTCTTAACTAAATTAATTACAATTTGTTAAAGATAGGGACCGCATTATAATCGGACTGCCAAATTGATGTTATACACGTCTCATAACGTAATTGTTCCTTGCATATTAATATGAATATATTAAGTAAAGTTGTAAACTTGTTGGCAGCTTCCCGTGGACACGGATGGTATAGACAAATTAAATTTAGTATTTGTTGTTTATATGATTTCGTAAATATTTTTAAAGCAATTAAAAATATTTGTCATCTTCATTATAATTTAAGGATACAATATCAAATGGCTTAATTGTTGTAAATTCTATATAAGTATTTCTTTATGTACAGCGGAATTAGGTGACTATGATCCTCGTCGACATACACTTGGCTACGTGTCAGAATTTAGGCTGCTTGCTCATCAAACACCTGAGTTTGAAGGAAGAGCTGCGGATATACATAGAACACTTACGTAAGTAACAGTGCCTCAGT
>DVQP01002272.1:0-12974 GCA_018231745.1 Danaus eresimus
TAAACATATGACTCCTGAAATATTTTTATAGCAAAGTCACATATAAGGGGAATGCTATAAGTATTTTTAATTTCTGAAGTGACGAACTCGTAAAATTGTATCGTCGTTTTGTTAAATTCAGTTGTATAATATAAACAAATAATAAAATAATGGCGTCACAGCTGATCACTATGATTACAAAGCCTTGATTAACCAACATGTATAGTGTAGGCGGTCTATAAGGATAGTTTGTCTGACAATAAAGCTTTGACAAATTAATATTTTATGAAATGAGTATACAGATAATACCAACAAAAAAAATAAAATCATATACTAATTTAAAAAAAAAACAAACATTTGTAGCATAGAGTTTTTATATAGTCTGCTTATTAATGCAATTTAAATTAAAAAAAGCAAGTTAGAAGTACACTAAAGATAATTGTTTTCAAGTATTTTATTGAGGATAATGGACTACAACTTGTTCAGTTTCATATTAAAGATTGTAAGAAGAAGTGAGTTCGTGAGAGAAAAAAGAAGCAATTTATTCTACCAATTTATTACTAATTACTGATAAACTTGTCCTTATATTTAAATTAACATTGAAATATGCTTAAGACTCCTGTTGCTGACTTTGGAAGAAGATAATGTCATCGGCAATCACTGTAGAAGCTGTTCTAACTTGACCATCATCAAGTTTAACCTCACCATAGGACAATTTGCCAGTAACATACACTCTTTGACCCTTCTTGAGATATTTGTATACCGTGTCTCTGAGGCCTGGCCGGAACACACTAACTCTGTGCCAGTCTGTCTTCTGCAGAATATCTCCTGATTCATATTTGTAGCTAAAATGTGTAGCTAACGGGAAATTTATCACTGGATGTTCCACAGAACCCCGCTTTTGAGGATCAGCTCCGACTCTGCCCAATAAAGTGACTTGGTTAATAGCTGTGAACAATAATTAGCAATTTAATAGATTGCGAACAACATTATGGCATTATTTTGTAATAATACGTACTCTTTTCTGAATTTTGGCTATCAAATCTTGTCAAGCTTGTATGTATTTTGTTAATATGAGCGGGTTGACGAGGTAAAATCTGAAAAAAGGGGAGGGAGTGATAATCTTATTTTATTTTAAGTTGTTACGACTCTTGATAAAGTTACAAACGAAACAATTGAAAATTTTACTAATACTTTGGGGTTACAACTTACTCTTAGCAAGGTTTGAAACATTTTGAATAACTGTTATAGTAATAAAGTGGCATATACAAAATTTAATAAAGCAATTTAATATAAAAATGTAGTAATTAAATTTATAACAAAATTTGTATTTTGGAAGCAGCGGGAAATTGTCGAAGTTTGCAAAATTTTATAATTTGTCAATGTCAAATCAAACGTTATAAAAATTATGTTTTGGATGTAAAACCATTTAAAAAAAAGATAAATAGACTCATTATTTAATTAATTTTTTTAAGTTTTAAGGCACATTTTTCCAACTCATTTTTAAGTGATTGAATATATTTTTCATTCAGAATTGTAATCCGTGTCCACGGTTACTTTGCGGCAACCATGATCACGATAGCTGCAAAGTAAATATCCAAAATGAATACAATTATTGTTTTAATATTATATATTATTATAATCCCTTTTAAATACTTGTAATTGCTCAAAAACCTATATTTCCGAAGCTAAAAAGCAGTACTAACCAAGAAAAGGTAAATATTGTTTTCGTAATTGTTTAACAGAGGGAAAGTTGTGATAAAAGTCACTTTCATTTTGATTTACTTGAAATTTACTAAGGTGTGACAAATACTAATGGCAAAATAATGTTTTTATACTAGCCAACGATATAATTTAGTAATAGTAAACAAAAAAGAGTCAAAGGCAGATTATAGGGTTCGTAGGAATCTTCTTAACTTCGGTTATTACGGACTCAGAATGGCTACTTCTTATCCGAAATCTAATGTGATACATAGTAATCTTAAGGATTTTGTTTTATATTTAAAGATAATAATAGTAAAAATTGAGAAAATAGCTACAAATCAAAATTATTGCATGGATACTAACACAAAATCATTTCCTTTTATAAAAATGACACGCAAAAATGAATGAAGCCATTAATTTTTATGCCTAAAACAAATTTATTGAACTATTATAACAACTTAGTATTTTATAATAAAACGTAATGAATTTTTAAAATGTTTTTTATTCGTTTCTAAATGGGATATAGAATATACAAAATGGTACATAGACTACTAAATAATTAGAATTTGACACTTTGCTATTCCCACAAGGTAGCAATCTGCAAAGTTACATTTCTCGTTTTATCACAGGTTTCCGTCTGTAATAAATACTGACATGTGTTTTTAATTTCGTTCCTATATTACTAGTCGAAATCAAGCTATGTGTGATAAAACCAAAATTGCTTGATTTCCATGACAATGCTGAGCTTTTAACTTTAACAGGTTTTATTATTGAATGTTAGGATATAACTGTAATTATGTCTACGAAAAGGCAGGCTCCGACAGAATTAAATCATGAGAACTGGAATGACGATGATCCGGTAGAAGAGGACCAGACTGGTGGTTTTGCTATAGCTCCTAAGGAGGTACTTGAGAAGCGTGTCATAAGAACCGCTAAGAGACGCTCTCAAGCCATCGGCAGTGAGGTAATGAATATTCGAGATTTGATTCGAGAAAACTTGAGATGTGGTTTTATATTTTACTTTAATTCTTTGTACTTAATAATTTTCTCGGTAATTGTCATTCTGTATACCATGACATAATTGTTGTTTCTGTTTATAGGCTAAGAAGAGTGTTTTTAGTGGCTTCAGTGGATTTAACAAAATCCAGCACTCGTCATTTGATTTCTTGTCAAATTTAACCAATGGCAGCAAGAATAATGGGAGTCTTACATCTACAAGTGAGACAGCTGTTTCATCGAGTTCTGTCAACAGCAACCCATCAAATACCATAAGCAGCGGAATATTCAGCTTATCAGGAACTTCAACTCCTACAAAGTCAGCTTTTGGCAAACCAGCAGGAGATTCTCCGTTTAGTGGTACATCGCAGACAACTGTCACTACCAGCTCTTTATTTTCGCAGTCCGTGTTTACGACATCCAAAGCAGATTCAACTGTTAGTGATAACCCATTTAAAATCCAGTCAACTGTGACCTCACCCATCACAGGTGATTTTGGCAAAAAAACAAACACTGCTCCAGATAAACCTCTATCCCAGGTCTCGTCAACTATATTTGGAACACCATCGACCAGCGCTAACAGCGGTAACACATTATTTTCATCCACATCTAACAATTTTGCTACATTCAAGAAGCAAACAACACAGATATTTAACAAGACGAGTGATGCTAAGAAACCTGAAATTAAACCGGAGAGTAAAAGTAGTCTACTGACATACCACAACAAGCTCAAGGGCCTCAATGAGTCGGTATCAGACTGTATCAAAAAACATGTTGAAGAGATGCCAATATGTATTTTAACTCCAATCTTCAAAGATTATGAAAAATATCTAAAAGATATTCAAGAGGAGTATGAGAAAAACAAGGAACAGGAGAAGAAAGACAGTGCCAAGTCCGAACCTGAACCAAAACAGAATGCCAGTCCTGAGAAAACAGTTAATAAGAGTGTACCATCAACATTATTTTCAGGGAATAAATCATCCATATTTGCCCCTGTAACATCATCACCCATAACATCTAACACAGCTTCTGTGTTCAATACTGGCACCAGCATCGCAAGCTGTACATTTTCGACTTCAACTACTCCAAGTACTGGATTTTCTTTTGGTATTAAACCTAATTCAAACACATCTCCCTTAACGACAGCTACAACAACCAATGGTAACACTCCATTCTCTTTCGGCATGGGCAAACCTTTCAGTTTTAGCACAAATGTAAATACACCCAAACCTGAAGAACCAGTTAATGAAGCAAATGATAATGAAGATGTACCTCCGAAAGTTGAATACACACCAATAGTAGAAGAGAATAGTGTTTATGATAAAAAGTGTAAAATATTTGTCAAAAAAGATGGCAATTTCATTGATAAAGGTGTCGGTACTCTGTATATCAAGAAAGTAGAAGACAGCGGAAAACATCAACTTCTGGTCCGAGCTAACACAGCTATCGGAAATGTCTTACTCAATTTAATTTTGTCTTTGGGCGTTCCAACCCAGAGAATGGGCAAGAACAATGTGATGATGATCTGCATCCCCACTCCAGATGCCAAACCCCCACCGACGTCTATACTGATCCGGGTGAAGACATCAGAGGAAGCCGATGAATTGTTAGAAACTTTAAACAAATATAAAGTCTGAACCATTTTCAAACTGACTAAAATACTTAAAAATAGATATTTAAAAAGCAATTTAGTAATATTTGATGATTAATTCGATATTAATTTTATTAAAATAAAGTTACATTCCTAGATAATATTGATCTTAGGTTCGTTTGTGTTGCACACTCGTATATTGTCATTTCTTTGATGGGAAAAAGCTCTGGGCGGTAATTCGTCTCAGATAGCCGCGAAGTTCCCAATCCCTACATACTTATCAAGTATGTAAATTGTAATTATGAAATACTTTGCATTAAATAAACAGTGTTTAATTCAATGTACGACTGTTATTTTTCTGTGGATGTGTAATATGTGTACTTAGTTTTATAAGCTATAATTTAAACCGGAAATTAACATAGCAATTTAATTTTGCAGTATTGAATAAAGAATTAATTTGACCCTTATTATGGTAAAGTTTTGTCAGGTTTATCATATGTAGGTACTTTCTAAGAGTGCTTAGACACCACTGACAGACGTTGAAGGGAAACATCTTGAGGAAACCTGGACTTATAATTTCAAATAATCAGTTTGAAATCGCCAACCCTTCTTGAGCGAGCGTGGTGATTAATGCTCAAACCTTCTCCATGTGAGAAGATGCCTTTGCTCAGCAGTGGACTCTGATAGGCTGATGATGATTGACAGGTCTAAAACAGTATTGTTTGGAGTGTCTATTAATTATTCATAAATTAGTTTCTACTGTGCAAGTTTCAATTTTAATTTTCACCATCTTCAAATCTGAATAAACTAAAAGGATATTTGCTGTAACAGGGAAAATGTAACAAAATATTCATAATAAATAGCAACTATTTATTTTTCCTAATATATTATAACTTTTTTTAAAACATTTACAGGTTTATATATAGTTCTGTGTTAAATAAGGTAAAATATTACAACACTAGACTCAAATAGTATATACATAATTGTATATATGCTAAATTTCATATTATAGGTATTATGTATAAATTCATGTCATCCATAGACTATGTGCTGGAGACATAACTGCTAGTTATCATTTGTCCCAGGCCCATTTGGATCCTCTGCATGTGTAATTCAACATGAGTTTGGAATATCTTCTGGTATTGCGGCTCAAGCTTTGTCTTTATCTGATCCATAGTCCCTTGTAAGACACTCAACTCATAAGCATTCTGGTCCGAGTCCGATAAGCTTTTAACTTGTAACATCAGGGCCGTGAGATCTGTTATAAGTTCGATAATGTTATTGTCTTTAATGGAGCCATTATTATTTTTCTCCACTAGTAAGGCAGCTTCTTCGCGACATTTTTCCCTCAAGTGTGAAGGTGCTAACATAGCCGCTAAACTCGGACCCGGAGCAATCTGTTGACAGTATACTTGAATTTTATTTATATATTCCTGTAAGTCCATGTTCATCCGCTCTAGGTCGATGACAACCGAAGCGTATTTCCTTTCAAAGTCCTCCGGCATCCTTTGACCAAATGACTTCCTTTTCTCAGCTTCACAGTTATACTCTTTCAATTTGTTTATTTTACTCTTCTTGGCCTGTAATATCTTTGATAGTTTAACTATTAATTCCAGTAACGTGAAAGGATAACTCCCTAGATGTGAATCAAGTTGTTTTGTCAAGTCCGTACATCCCATCATGGGATCTCCTTGACTTGTATTTTTATTAGGGAAAGTAGGTTGATATAGACTAAAGATTTCTTGCATGACATAGCGCGGCCTGAACTTCTGGGTTATGCTCGATAAACTTATTGTATCAGGAGGTTCATTTGAAAGGACTTCGTAATCCGGAACAGAGTGTGTGCCTAATTTAGGTCTTTCAAATGTTATTCTATATGTATTATTTGATGTGTCCACTGCATCAATACAGCCAGTGAACAGGCCGTCTTGTGGTTTGCGGAGTCTTGCTGTAACCTTAGTTCCTACAACTAATTGCATAGGTATCTCACTAGGCAAGTCTTTCACACATATATCAGCATTTTTCCTCTGCTGAATATATCTAATAAGTTTTCTTTTCCTTTCTAATTCCTTTCGTTCCTCAGCAAAGAAAGCTTGTGAACATCTCCTCGGTTTTCCCATCATTCGTCTTATTTTGGCCCATTGAACCTGAGTCAGCTTCTTGTTAGTGAGCTGAGGAAATGATTCTTTAAGACAGATCATGAAGTCATTCTCACCATCAAACAGAGCCTTATCAATATTGCTATAGAAATATTCAAAGCACACCCATTTGTGAGCTTTAGGCAACTTCAAGAGATTTCTTAATCTCATACCTATCCTCTGTCCACTCTTACGGTCTGGTGATTGATTCCCACACTTCTCATCACTCTTATCATTGTGTTTTGGCGTTTTCATTGGCGATTTCTGTTTCTTTGCACTTGACGGCTTACTTGGAGTTTTTGCTAATATCTTAGGAGTCCTCTTAGGAGACTGTTTTGGTGGAGATGTATTAACAAAGTCGTCAACAAATATAAATCTATTTTTCTTTCGTATTCGAGCTGGCATACCTCTGGCATTTAATTTTTGCACAGGTTCACTAGGTGCTGGTTTTGGCGGCAATTTTGTCCCAACTCTATGAAGGCCCAAAGCCGCTGGACCGAAAGCTGGGGGCTCTTCATCGTCTTCAGGTAAATCCATATCCATTGGTTCAGCTTTAATCTGATATTGCAGTCTGAGAGAATGTTTTTCATCGTTCTGTACATCTGAAATTATATGTTATTTTCTTTTGAATAACTGATAAACAAAACTATTTTTTATATACTTTAAATCGTATTATAACACACAAAAAGTATAGTTTTAAACCAGCACTCAGTTTCAAGAACCTAAAAAATATAATTTATAATGACAATTCGGCTGGAAATTTGAATTTTTTTAAATTTTGAACCTTGGTAAATATTTCCCATTTGAAAGTAGGCGACACTAGAGGGCTTCAAAAAAACTATAGTTATTAAAATTTGTAAAAGGAATTAGAATAAAAAACTATATTAAATGGAATAACAATTTAAATTAATACAAACAAACAAACTTACTTTCCCATTTATCCGCCATGTTGATTTCATAAATTTGATTCAATTTGAAGATTGAGAGCGCCAAGTTTAACAAACTATGGTCTATACATCACTTACATTATGGTACGATCTGATTTTTTTTTTTGTAAAATATTTTAATAGTTAAAAAATATAAGCATAATTTTTTATTCTTTTTTAGAATATAACATTAAATTATTTCAATTTTAGTTTAAATGTAGATCATTAAGTTGATTTGTTTTCTGTTGTCGCCTTGTCTGAAGGGAATTTTGAAACTTTAAAACTTAATTAAAAGAATAAGAATATAATACAAAGTAAGTTACAATTTTTTTTTATTATAATTTATTTATAATTAATTCGTTTCTAGGTATTCATAATTTTCAATCATAGTTTTGATTAATTTTTTCATAAAATTTAATATATTTAAACATCAAATATATCAATAAATAAATAAAATTATTCACTAGAAATGCGTTTATGTCCTTACAACCGAGTTGTATTGAATAAATTTATTGGAATTCCTGTACTTATATACAATATATTAAAAAAGCGATGAAAAACCAAAAATGTAATTTAAAAAGTCTCCATTAATAAGCCAGCCGTCGCAGTTTAGATTTAATATATTATGTATTGATTGTCTGTTTATTGAATCTTTATACTCTACAAGTATATATGTCATTTGCTTCTCTGACATCCGATAACAACTGTTTGTTTCCGATTGGACGTTTGATTTTGAGCCACCAATCAAATGCTTCCACAGATTGTTCAAAACCATGCGTCTAATCAAAAGAGTTTATTTATTTCGGTGATCGCAAATGATTGAAGTATTGAAAATATGAGCTATGAAAGCTTAGTTCAATATTTGTGCGGCTTTTGGTAGCGACTTG
Organism: Danaus eresimus; assembly: GCA_018231745.1. Classification (NCBI taxonomy): domain Eukaryota; kingdom Metazoa; phylum Arthropoda; class Insecta; order Lepidoptera; family Nymphalidae; genus Danaus; species Danaus eresimus. Next base: position 8,222 of record DVQP01002272.1, read on the forward strand.
CATCTACTATCAATTTGTTTTCTTTAAGTGTTAAATCAGATAAAGACTTTTATACTAATTTGATGTTTGATAAGTGACCGGCGCAACTAACTAACTAAAAATCGAAAGTGCATGGTTAGTAATTGTAACTTATGACTTCTGTGTGGTCGGTGAGCATTAAGCCAGGCGTATGATTGTATTTATTGAGGATTTCCGTCGTCCGGTGTCTGTAGCATGCCTTAAATTTTAATAATTCAATTGTAAACTACAATCTAATTCAATTTCAAATATTCTATTTGTTTGTAGGCCCTTGTGCTTAATTACCTTTATATGTTAGAATTTATCGAAATTTTACAATTGCAGATGGCACCTGGTATTATGCGAGTCTTTTTATTAAGCTTCTTAGTGGTCTCTGGGTCGCTGCAAGTTACGGCCGATGTAGACGATTCCGAAGATGGAGTAACAGTTGAGGTTGGTTTTCTTGGCCTATTTATTAAACGCTGCCGTTGATGGAATTTAGATACTTATCGGAAGAGCAGAGCAGCGTTACCTGTTATTTAATGATTTCTAAATCTATAAATCTTTGCAATTAGAAATAACCTCGCAAAAGGTATATTGTATATTAATTATTATTATTATAACACATTAAATTATAATTATCGTAAATAAATAAGTAGGTCACGTAAATAACGGTTCAGCTATGTTATATGTTCGTATTCATTAAGTTTATTACTGTGTAAAAATATTTTTTTTTATTTATGCTTCAACATTTCGATATCTTTTGACCCATTTAATTATCTGAATAATAATCAGATAACAACAGTTTTTGTAACACAAATAGTAACATAACAATTCGGTTCGCTGTTGTTCAATTTGAATACGAATTTTTTACAAAATATATTAAAAATAATGTAAGATACAGTAAGTATTGTCTTGAAAAAGATTTTCTTTAGTTCATTATGTTGTTATTTTTACATATTAGACGGAAGAGGAAATCTACCATAGTCCTCAAGCGGATCCCAAGAAGGTGTATCTGGCCGAGAACTTTGATGATGTGGCATCGTTTAAGAAGAAGTGGATTAAGTCTGAAGCAAAGAAACAGGGTGTTGATGAAGATATTGCAAAATACGACGGGAAGTGGGAGGTACTTAACCTTGACAATTATTTATTAAATAAAAGCAATTGCTGTGGAAAATAATGTTAATTAATATCTGTTCAACTGTTTTAAATATAAATGTTTTATATTAATTTACATTAATATTTTTCATTTGCAGATACAAATACCTACAAGAAAAATATTTAATAGCGACACAGGGCTAGTGCTGACTACAGAAGCTAAACATGCAGCTATATCAACACTGCTTGACCGACCATTTGAGTTCAGAGACAAGCCGCTCATTGTACAGTACGAAGTGACTATGCAGGTGAGAACAGTTTATAAGATCTTGAAAATAATAGTATAGATAAATATAATTGTAGGTATTCTTTCTTTTATTCTATTTCACATATATTTGAGTGTGTGATGTAATATTCTTTGTTATTAGTTCACGGTACTTTGTATGCTGTAGCTCGGATAAGCCAATTAGTCGCAAGTGACTTTCACTATTCTTCAGTTACGATGCATGTTACTCAAATTTCAAGGAATACGACGTTTGTAATATAATTTTGTATAAAATATAGTAAAACTGATGGTATTTGAAATTTTATGTTTTGGTAAAATTGTCTAAAATTATCACAAAGAGAAATGAAAATCTGTATTACAGCGTAATTGGCTGCTCTCCAATATCACATGAGGAGATGGTATATAAACTTTGTGTTATTAATAGGTATTAGGATACAAAATCACAAGGAACATATTAGTAGGGAAATGCTGAGTTGAAATTAATTCAGTTGTTCTATTGACTACCAAACTATTTCTTATCGTTGTTTATTGTTTTATATCAAATATTTGCAGTATATAAATAGAATTATATTGAAAAAGTCATTAATTGTAAAATTTATAAATGCATTAGTTAGAGAGAGGAGCTCAGACGGTGGAGGTGAGAGTTTAACGCGCGTTAGACAGCTACCTCAAGTCCCAGACACTGTTGGAGCTCCTCTCCCTGCAACTATGGACTCGGCACCCATATGGTGAATCTATGGAATGATGAGAGGTTATAAACATTTGTAATAAATGCTATGTTAATTATACAGGAGGGTCAAAATTGTGGTGGTGCTTACTTGAAACTCCTATCACGTGGAGTGAACACGAAAGCAGACCTCAAACAGTTCCACGACCAGACTCCGTACACCATCATGTTTGGGCCCGACAAATGTGGTAATGACAACAAGCTGCACTTCATCTTCAGACACAAAAACCCAAAGAATGGGACCATAGAGGAAAAACACTGCAAGAAACCAACGTAAGAATATATTGTCTAACTGTCTTTAGCTGGTTTAACTGTTGGTTTGTCTATAGAAATAAAATTTCTGATTTTCCCATACATTTAATAAAATACTATATTTGTTATGTCCATGACTTTAAATGAAATGCGTCTATTATGTTAGTATTCCTAATGGTTTGCGACTTATTACGTTAATGTATTTTTGTTATTATTTTTTTTGTTGTCACATAATCTGGTTTAGCAAGAATTATAATTTTTGAATTATATGACCTTATGTATGTATGCATCAGTCTCATTAGATTTAAAATATTTCTTGTCTCTCTATGTATATATACATATAATTTAATTTAATGCATTTAAGAATATTTTCTTGTCAATTTAAGCCAATTTTGATATATTCCAGTCAACGTCTTGAAGACATCTACAAAGATAAGGAGCCTCACCTGTACACTCTGATAGTGCGACCAGACAACACATTCTCAGTCCTCGTTGACAATAAGGAGTTCAATGCTGGTTCATTGCTGGAAGACTTCACACCACCCGTCAACCCCCCGGAGGAAGTGGATGATCCCAACGATGAGAAACCAGAAGACTGGGACGAGAGGGAAAAGGTACCCTATTGTTTGATTATTATAGTGACCATTCTGGTGCAGAAATTTATGTGCAATAGTAAAGCCATAAGTAAATAAAATATAGAAAAAGAGACACAATCAGGCAGTGACATACAGCAGATGCAAATAAGCACTACACAGCCTGCCCATACAACAACTAAACCTACATTGAGTAATTCTTACTTACTTACTTACTATATTTTTAATCATACATTACGGAATACAAATGATTTAAATAACTATTAAGGAGCTGATGAACAAATCGTTGTCGTTTTAAGGCCCTCTTGTGGCTCGGAGGAAATTGAGAAATTTATAAAATATATAGATGTTAGTTCTGACTTGACTGCAATAACTTTATTTGCGAATATAATAAATGTTTTAGAGGAGGAAATTGTGATAAAAATAAAATATTTGCTTAGCCTACCCCAAATCTCTATGGACCCCCCTGGAGTAAGAATATATATAATTTTATTCTTGCCTCAGTAGCTTTGGAAGATTGTTTTGTACTTGTTATCAGACAATAAATTATTATAACACATTGCTTCTCTTAATACACAAGAAAAAACTAATTAAATTTATATAACATAGGGGATGTGAGGGAATTCCTCATTATTTCTGTGATTCCGGCAGTTCATTTTATTTCTTCTAAGCTCTCAAGACTTGATAAAGAAGAATTTGTTTAATCTTCTACCTGTCACAAGATTTTTCGTATGGGAGTCATGTTATGGCGTTTTCTCTTTGTCCAACCATCGCAGGCTTTTATTCTAACCACTATAAGGCATTCTTTCCATGTTGAATTAAGCAAGGGTGAGAGGAAGTTAGATTTTGACACTTGGGTTGATTTTATTTAAGATTGGGTCAGTGCTTTTTACTTCCAAAATTTTTATATGTAGTGGTTTTTGTGGCAATTCTTCGATATTGTGTTAATGGACCCTGTGGCTTGTAGACATTACAACAATATGGAATAAAGAATATAATTTATAGTTTACTTGCAGATTTGGTTTCATCAATCATCCATACATTGTGAGAATGAAGTGTGACATATATTTTTCTGCAAAAATACATAAACTGATATTATTGTTTAGTCTTCAACTAACAATAAAAACTACATGTATTTGTTATTTATGACTATAATTAATTCATACATTTTATATAGTTAATGAAGAATTTGTATGATTTCAGATTGTTGACCCCTCAGCGAGTAAGCCAGATGATTGGGATGAGAGTGAGCCGGCACAGATCATAGACTTCAACGCTGTCAAACCGGACGGCTGGCTGGAAGACGAGCCTGACATGATACCAGGTCAGCTCATGTACTAATATAGTATACAAGTGCTCAATTATAAGTAGTTTTTTTTCTATGGTAACATATTCACATTGATTGTAAGTTTCATGTATAATATAACACTCTAATATTATCTTGTTTTTGACCCACAGGAAGAGAATTCTATGGGTTTAGAACTGATATTGTGAATAATTATCTTAATGAATATAATTTATTTTTATTATCATATAAGAAAATATATTGAACTGGATGTTGTCCGATATGTCACAGACCCAGAGGCCAAGAAACCTTCAGACTGGGACGAGGAGATGGACGGGGAGTGGGAGGCGCCTCTCGTGGATAATCCTCGCTGTGCCTCCGCACCCGGTTGCGGAACCTGGGCGCCGCCCACTATACCCAACCCTAAATACAAGGTCCCTTGACAAACACTACTGTAAATAGCCAAAATATACTGTGAATATTATAAATGGGAAAATTTATATGAATGTCTGTGT
>DVQP01002273.1:0-12972 GCA_018231745.1 Danaus eresimus
TATGTTTTTTAATCTATACATGTAAATGAAATAAATTATTATTAAAGCACACAAAATACAACAGCGTTATCAGTTTTTATCTAATTAAATGTAGTTATAAACAAAATCTTAATCTAGGCTACACCTATTTTAATGGAATCGCTATAAATAAGAAAACGTTTGTTGTTAGAGAAAAAAAATTATTACAGACACTCATAAAGTATTAAATAATAAACAATTTTTATGTTATGGCAATACCAAATATTTACTGTTCTGTTCATAATAAGCCATTTCAATATGTTATTAAATGTTTTTGTTTGTTCATTCGGAACTATTAAAAGGTAAACATTGGTACTGATTTCTGCTAAGACTTATAATTTCTACTTACACGAATGTATGCTTCCATCGACCTACAAACCTATAGAATAAAATTCGACACTTAAAGCAGGTCTGAGCTGTTGAAAAACAAATGATTATTAGGAAATATCGTGAGATCTTAATCCTTGTATATCTATGTAGTAAACGATCTATCATATAATTCGTTTGACGCAAATCATTTCATTTTTTGACGCAATTGTTCAAAATTTTGATAAGATGTCCGCATTGTCGTGGACACTTCAATTCGATAATATATATGGGATTGTTTAATTTTATCTTCTAATATTTTTTTTTTGATTTATCAAATGACATTTTATTTTATCATTACCAAAATTTTATTATTTACTTTATGTATAAATGTTTGTACTTAAAATTCGATGTCTATAAATAAGATCAAATAAATATAAATACAATATGGAACATATTTAATTTATATATTAATACGCGATGCATAAACTTTGGACCCCTTTTTATAAAAATTGCGCGGAGGCAGGAGCATACAATTTAGCATACATATAGCTTATGTGTAGGAGAAGTGCACAACGCTAATATTTTTCAATAATAATTCTTGTAAAGTACATTAAATCAGTAAATAAAACATTACACACACTACCATACATTTCACACACAGATACATACACAAGTATTTGTACACAAACATACTCTGTGGTCAAATTGTCTCTTCTGTTTTATATTTACGGTCGAATTTCGACCACTAGCCGACCACTAGTACATATTTTTATGTGTATAGCCAATATTACATTTTAATTGTCAAACACACGAAGCCATAAATTTGACAGTTGTGTTACGTAATTAAAACCAATGAGGTAACGAAACGCGATAACGTAGACGGGTTTTTGTAATTATAAAAAAATACGTGTGCTAACATCAAAACCCAGTCGCAACATGGTAAGTATGGTCTGAGTAACTATGCTATTGTACCAGTCAATCTGTTGTATATAAACATTTACCTTACGTTCAACAAAATAGCCGTAGCGTACCTAATTTTCAGCGAGTAAATAATACACGAAGTTTACTCGTAAATGATCACGTTCTAATTTACTCATAGCAACCGGTTAATCACGATACTATTTATCAATAATTTTCTGTCATACCAATCTTTTACAACCTGTAAACTGCTCAGAGTGTTTACAAAAGCTGTCCAAAGTACATTATATGTGTTATACAAAATAATTAAAACTTTATTTGTGCACATATATTTAATTCTATAGTGTTCATTTTTTTGTTATTGAATACCAGAACAAATATCTAACATAAAATCCGCTTCATAAAAATATGCTTAGATTTAATTTCAAGGTAACGTTTTATCCTAGTCGATAGAAATTATTATTTATGTGTCAATGTTTTCCGAGCCCGGCGACGGTGACGTCACTGGCAGCGCGCGCAACTGATCGATCTGACTAACATCTTCCCGCGCTGCAGCGCTATTTACAAAAGCAAACTAAAGCCCTTCAAGCACCTAAATCGCTTCATTGGAGTTTCTCAAACAAAAGCGCCATTTTTCAAAGGCCAAAGCGTCAGGAGCTGATAATTTAATATTGACTTCGACAAGATATTGTGTATAATTTGATTACACAGAATAATGATGTTATTTCTATTCTATGGAGATGAAAATGGAAACAAAATTATTCTAAAGTAGTACGAATAAATTTCAGAGGACTGGTGCTAAAAATAAAGACTTTCTATCGCTCGATTCTTTTGCGTGCGTAAAAATTAAAGAGTCCTAATAATTCAAACTCTTTATATAGGTTTGTTGTTATAATTTACTCCATTGTTATTCTGGAATGTGATCAAATATTTTAGCTTTTATAAATATTTTATAGGGCGATGTAATTTCTTTATAAAACGGCGTCCATATTGAATTTGTTATATAACTAAGAATTACAGAAATCTATTATGCCTTTTGAGCAATCAGAAAAGTGTACTGCAAAAAGTATAATAACATTCAGCCCTTTAGAGGGTCTGTCGACCTATATACCAGAAAAGAAAGCAATTCATATTTTTATGTAATTTGTATTTTAAATGAATCTTTATCTGAATTAAACGGAATATTTAAACAAGTTTAAATAAAGAAAATTCTATGCCACAGATAAACAAAGTCAATAGGAATAATGCAGATGTCAAGATAGTCACAATGTTAGGCCAAAAAAAAAAACAACATTTTAGTACTGTACTTTCAAAAGCAGTGTTACGTAGATAAATATTTCAATTACGTAGTTTTTCCAAAAATTAAATTACAAGTATTTATATATTAAGTATTGTTCTATTATTCACGGGCAGACCTGGTTCTACTATGCTAAAGATTTCCGACTATTGTACTGTCTAAGAGATATGCATATAACTCATTCGGAACCGACCTTGAACCTTTATATTTAAGTCCTTGATTTCAACCAATCAAAATATATTTGACACAAACACAATAAAATTACTTAAGAATTATTCGAGAGACATTTTTAAAACGCGCTAAGTGTATATTAAAAAGTTTATAGAGATAATTGTTCAAATTTTCCCGCCATTTTTTAAATTTTCGCATTCATAAGAACGGTCTGTTGATAATAAACAACAAAAAAGAGCGGAATCGGTCCAATCGTTAACGTGATGGCGTGACCAAGACAAATATTCATTAACTTTTATATAATTAATGAAGTACGATATCAGCTATTTTGAATACCATACGTACTTCAAAAACACACGTAATATATATTTTTAAAATTACTACGTATTCGTTGTTTATTAGTCTCAAATACTTATATTGTTGGTGGTCTTAGATATGGCCTTCGTCAATGCGAAGCCTTGTACAGTATTTTCTGCTGTAGTCCTGTAGAATGGAATCGAAAAACTTATATTTTTTATGATATTTTTTTCAAATATAATGACATCTACGGTTATTGTCATAATTTATGTTAGCTTTGGCCGATATTGTGAATTACAAACGATTCTAGTCCTAATACACAGGTAATAAGGACGGTAATTTACATCCTCGAGCGACTTTTTCAAATGTCACCTTGTGCTTCAGCTCGTGGCTCGTATCGCGACTCGTACGCGACTGTCAAACCCGGGTGATATATTTTGACAGAACATTTTGACATTACTTTTTATTGCCATAGTCATTATTTTATTTTTATTATTTCAAGCGGACACCACAAAGAACAACGTAAAAAACTATATTATTATAATATTTATAACATATCAGTTCAGTGACAAAAAGATTATGTATTTATTTTGTCTTTAGTCGTGTAAAGATCTGAATTCGAGAATTAAAAAAAAAAATCTTTCACTTAAAATAAAAAATAGAACAAACTTTAAAGCACAAAAGGCAAATGAGATTACGGTAAAGCCTTAGCTCGGTGTTTTTGTGTTACGGACTTAAATACTCTGATTAAAAAGTTTGGACGAGTTCAAACAAATTTAAAACCTTACAAAAAACAAATATATTTATATAAAAGCAAGTACTAGTGTGGTAGACCTACAAGTATTATCAAAGCAGAAGGATTTTCCAATAGCTCTTTAACTTGCACTTCATAAATTAACTGTTATTTAACTTCGGCTCTACTTAAAATAAATATTTCGAAAATTTTTCCTTTTCCCAAACACAATCCGATCTATTGAGAATCGAATGCATCTTATTGACAAATTTACTCGATGTTTAATAAAAAGGTTATATATCTTCAATTTTTTAATTACCACCTTACTGCTTTAGTTTAATCTGACCTGGCAACACTGCTCCCTTTGTGAAAGATTTTTTTGCTAAATATTGTTATTCTTATTTGATCTTTCGGCACCCCTTGTTAAGTTTAATTCAAACGTTTCAACATGTTTTTAATGTTATAAAATAAAAGATACAATGTAACTTACAAGTATTAATTGATTGTCTATGACAATGTATGTAACTTTATAAAAGATTAATTAAGTCGGAAGCTTTGTGTTACGTATATTTTACTTATACATTTTTTTTTTATATGAAGGAAACAATCAACAGTATTTATTTATTTAGTCTTATTTGATAACTAAATATTTTTTCTATTTATATAAATTAATGTTTTACTTTCACCATAACGAAATAATTAGTTGATAGAAATTTAAAAGTTAGATTCGTTACCACCACGGTATTGCGATAGGAATAATTTTAGCGTTATTTAAACGCGAAAAAAACCTAAAATAAAAATAATTCTTTCTTGTACTCCCTGAACGTTTTCATTCGTAATTCGAACCGCTTGAATGTCATTTAGCGCTTATATTTTATATTTATTAATCTATTGCAAGTTTCAAAATATATTTCATTCAATTACGTACTAAAAAATGTTATTTTATTTTTTGGGTCACAATAAACTCTTTGGTAATCAACTTTTTTCAGCATCACAAACAACAGAGGTGTTTTTTTTTAACAAACTGTCAAACATTTGACGTCTATGAAGAACAATCCTTTACGATCAATCTACAACTTTTGACAGGACTCTATTTACGAAAATGGACGAATTTAAGTCGAAGCTTAGATAAATATATGTACATTAATGATAAATATATGTACATTAATGCATTATATACTGCCACTTATCATTACTGATACGAATTACATTAAATGCTAGTTAGTAGACATTTGGGTAACCAAAATTCTAATAGTGATAGCGAGTGATAAATAAGTATTCATAGTCTTTTACATAAAATATAACTATGAAGAAATGCCTTTACTGGCAGAAAATCTTACGTAAACGATGAAAATTCGTTATGCATCCGAATATATAGCTTTAATAACTTTATTTAACACAAAACGTTTATTTATTTGAAGGAATTTTATAGCACGTTATCTTGTATTTCCTGTAATGATCCGAACACATTGCTTAGAAACGAGATATCGACCAAAGAAAATACGGAAGAACCGTTACCCTAAACCCTCCTACAGCATAACGTTACGTGTGGCGCAAGTAACGACTTCCAGCACCAAATTGGATATTTTAGTAAATATATAAAACAATTATGTTTTTGTTCTTGTTCTTTCTATGTAAATATTTTTTCACTCAACTACTGTAACCCGTCAACAATAAGGCTGCTAGATTTAAAATAAAAATTTATGAAATATTCTCAAACATGTATTAATATTTAATAGTTAATACTCTGCTTGATTGGCTTATTTAATTTAGTTTTTATTACAAAGTAATAATTTTAATTAAATACATAATGCTTAAGTAGAATATAATGCTTACATACACTAATATAAATTGCGTATGTCTTAAAACGTTTAACCGTCTGTTTCTCGACGATTCGTTGATTTATAGATCTAACCTCGCCTTTATTGTAGTTGCCAGTCTTCAAGCTTTACGAGAACATTCGATATTTGAATTAATTACGTCCATTAAAATTTAAGTGTTTAAAACAATCGTTATATACAAATAAATTTAATTTCCCTTATTTATTTTTAAATGGTAGTTATTTTATTAATTCCTTATGTGTAACGATAACTTGATAATTATGTATAAAATTATTTATAGCTGTTAAATTTCATATATGAAAAGATTATATATATGGCATTGTACGTTGATATAGAGAATGTATAGGCGTGTAAGCAATAAAAGTTGCTACGTTTTGGTAGGAAGTTAAAATGCGACATAAGTTGCGAGGAGTTTTAGAATTTTATGCTCTTGAACGAATCTTATCATGGAAATATAAAGTTATATCAATGTAATCGTTTCGAATGTGCTCTTCATTTTATTCTATAACAATGTAAGGAATACAACTACATATTTTCCTTTTAGAAACCTTTTTATTTCTATGGCTTCATATTGAATTCGCGGAAAAGTTTGCCAATGGCTGTAAGTTTACGACCTACATTCCAGTAACAGAATCTTGTACATAATCTGTGTTATAATCTGACAATGTCAATACTGAAATGACATTTAGATGCGCCATCTGTTGACAAACTCGGTGTAAATACGAATTATTGCTTTCATAGAAAAACAGATAGCTTTTAATATTTCTGAAGCACATACACATTGCCTTAATAACCTATTGAAATAGATAAAAATCATCCTAATGGCTTTATTTACTCACAGACTAAAAATTTGTTTTATAAATCCAGATTACGTCAAGTGTGAAATTACCAGGGAATGGACTGCAATTGATGTCTTCTCTGACCTACATATCGATCTCTTTCTGGCACGTTTTATTAGGCAGCGAGTGACCGAGATAGAGGATTTTTTGCATTCAATCTGCAGTATGATGAAGTTATTTCGGACATTGTAATAGCTTTTGAAAATTGGATTTTTTATTTATACTTGAAACGGAACCTAATAATAACTTAGGTTTTTCATTAGAAGTATACACTTATATCATCTAATATTAAATCGATTGTATGCATGACAGTTTTTTTTAAAGAAAGATTATGTAAGCCATACATTACTTACAATTTTCGACATCGTATAGTTAAAAAGGTATAATCTACAAAATTTTATTCGTTCATAACGCTCCAACATTTTATTAGGAATAAAAAGGCAACAGACTTAAAGAAAAATAAGAACTTATAAAGAAAACTTAAAAAAAATCATTTAACTGGTTAGTATTTGTGACATCATTAAAACTATCTCTTATTATGACAATGCGTACAGATTGCAATTTTAATGTGCACGACTTACCTGAACAGTTTCGTCAGACGAGCGTCCAAGGCTGCGTTTCCTGAAGCCTCTCAATACTTGTCCTACGCAGCATTACAATATACAACGAGCGTCCACAACTTATAAGTATGGCAGTATTAATTACACACCGAAACACATATTGTGATAAGGCAAGTTCATTACTACAGCACCGGTGTCCGATTACCGTCGTTTGATATTACCTAAATTCGTATTTTTTGTTTGATAAACGCGTCGCCCGCGTTTCGTTAGCTCCCTGATCCATATAAGAAGGCAGACGTGTCAGGGATCGCGGTCGCTGGACCCTTTAACCTGTAACAATGATATATTTTATTCAATTTAACATATACCATCAATAGAAATTAATATAGCAATGATACGAACATTATTCAATCCGGTCGGCTTGTGTCAATTCAAACAGGCAGGGATATTGCATTGAGGGTAGTTTTGAAATGATGATCGGTAGCAATGATTTTTGTATAAATTTAATTATTGGCGTCCACTGCTGAGCAAAGTGTTCTCACATAGAGAAGATTAGAGCATTCATCATTACGTTTGCTCAAAACAGACTGGCGTTTTTAAACCTTTAATTAGAAATTATAAGTCCATGTTTCCTCACATGTTTTCCTTCACCGTTTGTCAGTGTTGTCTAAAGACTTAGAATGTAAATATCGTTTTCAGCTCCTGGTACTAATTATTAGCAATATTTTGCTTATGAAAAATTTACTAATAGCTTCAGGCACGAGAAATTATAAATAAAAAAACCTCGTCCTTTTTATTTAAAGGGACGATAACCATGTGTTTGTTACTAAATAGCTTTGAATATCTTTCCTCTATATCAGACACTGTTTGCGGTTCGAGATTGTTCTGCGAGATAGCTATAGATCTAGTTGATAAATGTTCGTTAACAGCCGATGAAAGACAACTTTCAATTCAATTACTTCGCTTCCCTTTTATAAAATATTTATGGCTTACAAACTCGAGACGGATCGTAGGTCTTACTATTTTACATGAGGCTTTGCCGCTTTGATAAAACCATTATACTACAAGATTGTCTACACATGAACGTGGTTATATACGTATAATGAGAGTTTTTTGAACCCTTCTTTCTACATTAAAGAAGACAGCGAAAGATTTTTTTAAAGAAAATTTTATTGCATTAAAATTTATTTATTGGAAATTTAATTTAAACTATACTCTATAGTTTTTGTAACCTAGAATGTAAGGCATTATGATTTAATATTAAATGAATTTTAATCAAGTAATAACTTTATCTTATTACTCATTTCAAGATTGCAGCAATGTTAAGCTGAATACTCGGACTAAAATTCTAAGAACTTCTATATTCTATTCTGTGAATTTTATAACGTAGATCTACGATGATGTTTTCAATATCTCCAGAACACTGAAATAAGACTGATTTGTTTAATTAAATTGAAGTGAATTAAAATACAAAATGAGTTCTTTATGTGTATTATTATGTAAAAAAATATGAGACCTTGTTTAAAATATGATTCATATTATTCAATTATTATTCAATTGAAATACTTAATCAAGCAACTTTATGTAGTCACGTAAAGTAAACAAAAGTCTTATTATATTGACAGATTTATAGCAAACTACTTACTTGTAATGATTAAATAAACTGTTAGTATATTCGAATAAAAATAGTTAAATAGAGCCAACTTCTTCCAATTAAAAGTTTCGTCGTGATTTAACTACAGAGGTCGAGCACTGTTTAAAATTTACAAAATTCCTCAACAGTATAGTAACTTTTATGTTTTCTTGTATTTTTTAAGGTATAAACTTAGAATTCAATATGCATAGATTATTTATTATTATAAGGCTTAAAAATTAAAATTATTATTAGATTACTAAATCATATGATATTAATATTGGAGAAATCATTCATAGAGTTTGTAGGTTAAAAAAAATAATAATTCTAAGAAGATAATAAATATTATCGGCACTATAACGAGGGTAAATAATTTTTTTAGTTAGTTTGGGGTCAATAAAGGTCAAAAGAGTGATCTAAGTTTCTACATCAGTGGTGTTGAGAACATCTCTAAACGGTCAAGTGCCAGGTTTTTTTTTCAAATTTCGGATGGTTTCGAACACATACAGTAAGAAAGAGTGTTGGCAGTTACTTGAGCGCCGAGGATTCAGATCAGCCCCTCGATAACTGACTTACTGCGTAGAAATGGACCACCCGACGGTACCAGTGTACGGATCAATATAAGCCTTCACAGTCCTGAAAATATCTATAGCGCGATTCAGATTCTATGCCAGTTTCAGATTATTTTTTATTTTCCCATGACATTATTTTCGTTAATTTATTTAAAGATTAGCCACTAAATCACATTAGTCCATTCAGATTATATTATAAAAATAAAAAAATAAATACAAAATTCCAACAAAATAAATAACCCACGCAAAATTTTCTCGCTACCCCATCTCTTGATAATTAGTACAATCAAAAAACATGTAAGGAAAATTTCATTGTTTAGATATAAAATATTAATACAATAAACAATTAATAAATAAATATTTTTTAAAACAAAGGGATAACTAATTAGATTAACGTTCAAGTTTCAATTTCGTCTAACAAAAACTACTGACATCTAGTGATGATTTTGTAAAAATAAAAACACAACTACCCTCAATATGATAATTTTTTTAGTATATATATTTATCAAACACTCATTTAATATTCGGTCATGTGTCAATAAGCCTGTCAACATTGGGATGTCACTTTACGATTACAGAAACCATTTCGATTGATGTCCGATCGTAAAGATGTTATTGGGCATAACTTGACGGTGATAATGTTTAGTAATTAAGAATAAATTAATAATAATAAATATATTACGTCGTTCACTGTTAGTTACGAAGTGTATGTTAATGCAGAAGTCACTTCAAACTTATCGTTTACTACAAAGACATGGAAGCCACAGAAGTATTTAGTTAACAAGATTCAGCCTGGGATAGTAACGCAACATTATAACCCACTTTCGACAACACAAAGCGGCTTTTAGACTTAAATGCATCTTAGGATACAGCCTCCGTCTTTGTCGGAATTAAAGCTCTCAGATACGTATTGATACAAGATAATTGTGTCTTCTAACACGAGAATCTATTAAAAGACTCGAGTCTTAAACGAAATAAACTCACTTAAAATATTACATGTTTCTTGTTTAAATAATTAATATTTCTTATTCTAAGATTTATCGAAAAACAAACTATTCCTTTGCATTCAATAATGAGAAATTATTTTCTTGAGATTAATGATTACTTGGAGAAATTGCTTGCCGCCACTAGTTAGTAGATTTCTTGCTACGTGTTTTTTTTATTTGGAGCACTATAAAGAACTATGTATTTATTTTATTTTTCTATTCTCGTTTTATTTATAGAATTTAATTCTATACAATATTACGTGTATCGTAAACAGAAGTCGGTTAAAACGTGTATAAGACAAACCTCCGTAATTTTATACTTACATAATATTTAATATTACACCTTACTATCAACCATTAAAACTATTTTATAACGACCCATAAAATAATATACGAAATTATATACATATTATGCAGAATTGTGCTGTGTGTTAAATGTATTAAGGTTTACTTTAAGTTGATTTCTTTTTAATTTTAAGAATAATTGTTGGATTTGTTATATTGAAAATGAATCTAATACATTGAAAAATCCCCTCGTAAGCGAAACTTTAGATATGAAGCCGTGCTGGTTATTCTAACTTATGACATTCAATAAACGTATTCAGGTAAATTTTTCAAGTGGGCGTGTATGGATAAATTGAAAACTACGAAAACTGATTGGAGTTACCGAAGGGAATCGAGGTTCGCTTATTAAATCTAGGTTTTACTTTATAATTGAATGAACCCATTTATTTATAAGCATCACAGACAACGAGGTCGTTGAGTTTATAGTTTGTCCATTTTATTTGTCATATCTGTTAAATATTGTCTTCATTATTTTACGAAAACTATAAAATTCATTTATCATTTAAGAACTTAATAAGACTAGGAATAAAATCATATTAGAATCAATAAATTACGTACTTGTGTTTATTGGGAATGAGACTTTTTAACAATCTCAGCCTTATCTTTAAGCATACAATAATATATTATTTGCATTAGAAACATAACAGTGATAAAATTTAATTGAATTAAATAAAAATCTCGCGCATTATTTGCCATTGAACTGTTATACTGGCTTGCGACTTAATCGAGTAGTCATAGACGAAGAATGTCTGACATAACTTTGGAGAAAAGCGAATACTTACACAAAGCTGACCGGTTTTAATCAAAAATACCTAAAACTTGATTGATTGAGGCTTGATTTTAAATGAAAAAACAAAACATCGAAATCAGACGATCTGTTTGAGAGCTACGATGTCTTAAACAGACAAATGTTTTGCGTCTGAATTAAAAAATTACAGGCATTAGTATTTTATAATGTATTTTTTATAACTATTTCTATAAATATGAGGCTTTTATGAAGTAATTATAAAGGCCTCGTTCATTACTTTTCAGAGCGCGTACTTTATGAGTGTTTTTCTTGATAACTTTTTAAAGCAGTTAAGGATTTTCCTACATTTAATATGATTTATTGTCATAATCGTAATGGGAATCTGACCTCAGCGGTTTGTGTTTTTTTTTTGTTTATATTTGGTTACGGACGTCCGTTTTGTGAATTTAACCAAGTATAAGTTAATATTTGTCAACATTTACCAGACTTGTTTATGTATGTGTATACACACATACAAACAAGCACGAGTCTTTTAAGTGCATCTAGGTTTTCTTAAACGCTAATCAGGCTAGCCTGGCGTCAGCTTAATAGTCTTGATAAAGATACTTCATGCTTAAAAGCGCCTTAGAGGCGGCGGGGCGGCCTTGGCACGCTTACCCTCCCACTCCAGGGAAAGGCGGTTGGTAGAGAATCCCCCCGAGAGCATAGATTTCATGATTGTATCAAATTCTTGACTTAATTTTCGATATAACAATGAGTGTCAATACATTTTTATCTTTATCTTGCTTTTAAATTATACAACAAATTTACTCCATCGCAGTTTTAATATATATGTATGTACATAATACTTACGACATTTATAGAAGTGTATTTAATGGAATGGAGAGTGAATGTTTTCAGACTAAAACCATTTTAGTTTTATTTTTACCTGAAAGAAATACGTAACGCAAATTTGCAAAGAGAAAAACATATTCGAAAATTTCCAATTTATTTTCGTTTATTTCAGTTTTCTTTTAATTGATGTGTTTCGGTCCATGCATGAACATGAATATGAGGTATTAAAAAACAAATAAAAACAAAAACAATAATTTGGTTTAAAACCATTACTTTGTTTAAATGCCTAAACTGATTCTGTTTGTGTATATTTTATTTTGACAAGTACCAAGGCTAAACCCAATATAACTCGAAAGCGATGAAGATTATTGTGTAATTACACGAAATTTAGGCTTTAATAATTAAAAGAATTTAGTTTAAGTTATTACGTGACAAGTTTTTTGCGTTTATGGAAACTAGTTTAATTTTAGTTAAGTAAATATACGAGCAGTAGGCGGTCCCATAGTGAAGCCTAACTATGAACTCATGAAGGCAATGAAAAGAAACCAATTTTATTCTTAAATATAATATACAATGAATACTAAAACACCTCTGACAGCGTGAATAAATTATCTCTAAATCTTTATAAAAATGATCACAATTTTTATCCTTAAAATGTCCGATGACAGCTGTCTTCAACTCTTCAAGGCATAAAAATATTTTTCCTCTCAAGTCTCGCTTTAAGTTTGGAAATAAATAATAGTTGGACGCGGCCATGTCTGGACTGTAAGATGGATGTTCCACTTTAGAGAAGCATCATTGATGAACTGCATCCTAATGAGATCCAAGATTTTCGCGAGTCATTTAAATAAAACTAATATATTTTCGGATT
>DVQP01002274.1:0-12970 GCA_018231745.1 Danaus eresimus
GCAGGGAGAGGAGCTTCAACAGCGCCTGGGACTTGACCCAGGTGTAGGTTTAAGGTCTACTATCTAACGCGGCTAAAACGCTCACCTCCGCTGTCCAAGTTCCTCTCTCTACCGGACCAAATTTGAAAGTTACATGGATTAAAAGCTCGTGTAATGACAGGCTATCTAAAATGTAATTATTTCTTAAAACAATTTAAAAACTTATATCGTTTCATCAAAGTATGCAGGAAATACATATGCTAAATTAAAATCGGTAAGTATTTCACTTATTAATGGCAACATTATTTAATTCATAAATAATCAATCATAACTTGTAACATAACATAAGGCTCAAAGGACTCGTATCCAGAGCCCTAAAAAACATAAAAAAAATACTTTATGAACTAAAGTTTTTGACAGATGAATATGTCGTCCAAGTAATGTTTAATAATCTAATAAATTAATAAATAATTTAATGTGAATACATATTAAAACCATTGACCTTTTGAACTGTTGTTGTAAAATGAAGTTTTTAAAGTGAGAGAATTAATATTAAACTGTTTTACCGAAGCAGATTAGAAATAGCAATATAATTATTATCTGTTGTTTAGCTGACAAATTAAAACTGACAGGAATGCCAGTTTGTCCGTGAGTGGTCATGTCAAATAAAATGCAATAATTATATAAAGAAAGTAGGTTTTATTTAATCTTAATATTAGAATTACAAAATATCAATATATAAAATATTGACTAAATACTTATTTTTTACATAATCTGTATATCAGTTTCTTTTCATATATATAAAAATACACTTATTTTACTAACCAATTCACATTAGACGGTCAACCGTGCTGGTCCTCACGACCAACACGGTCAAAAACCTAATTATTATAAAAACATAATAAAATTATAAATATTTCTTTTAGGTAGAGCCTGCTTTCAAAGTTTATACCGAATATCTACCTACGTACAGTTGACTGTGGTTATTGGTCGCCAATTTGTTTGTCTCTAAACTAGGAACCGTTCTGTCCTTTTGTGTCGCAGATGTTTTAATACAGATTGTATGGCACTTAAAGTTACGGACCAATATCATATCATTTGCCTTCTAAGCATTTGCATTTGGCTGTGTGTTCGTGCTTACCAACTAACTCTGAAAATGAAGGGCTGAAGGTCACCCCGGGGGCTACGTATTGGGGGTTGGTCCCACTGCCGGATGTCTCGTATCTGATGATCTGTGGTTTCGTGGTGTAGGTAATAATTTTGGGTTTGGTTGTGTATGTAATAATTTTGGGTTTGGTTGTAAACGTGAAGATTTCCGGTTTAGTTGTATACGTCACGATCTCCGGTTTCGTTGTGAATGTCACGAATTTCGGTTCGGTCTTGAAGACCTTCTTCTCGGAGTAGGTGGCGCTGAAACCGTTAGTGATCGGTTTGATTTCGCTGAAGTTGAATCCAGCTCCGAAACCAGCCTGGCTTGAGCCACCGCCGCTTATTTTCTCCTGGAACTGGTTCACTTTACCAGCGAACTGTCCTTGACTGACCAGCCCTTGGTTACCAGCGAACTGTCCTTGGCTGACCAGCCCCTGGTTACCGGACAACTGGCCTTGACTTTGTCCAAATCCGAATTGACCTTTTCCAAAGTTAAAGCTATTAACGCCACTTATAATGCCCGATGATCCCGAAGAGACTGCTCCAGATGAAACTGAAGCTACAGCACCAGCTCTTATCGATGATCCAGAGCTTGAGGAACCCTTGACTCCTTTGACTCCAGAGAAGCCCTTAACACCACCCTTCACTCCGCCGTTTATTTGACCTGTATATATTCCGGTAGTGACCTTGGTGATTGTGCTGTATTGAGCGAATCTGACGCTCTCGATGAGACCAATGGCCCATTGGTACCATTCCAGGTCGAACCTATAGAAACCGGCCACTTGGTTCCCGACTTGACATCCTGAAAAAGGACATAGTATTAAACTATTGCCTTCAAACACACTTACGTAATAAGTCTCATTAACACAAGGATATTCTGAGTAGATGCGAATCTTCTAGTTTCAATCAATCCAGCTATAAGCTGGAACCTAGTGAGCATTATTATTGAGCTTTAATATTAATTGCTATGGAATACTTACCAGAATCCCAGGAGTACACTCCTCGGAAGGTGTAATGACCGTCGCCAGTCGTGCAGGCAAGGGCACTGCCAATGTCGACCTGATAATAAAGCATAAAAAATAGTATCTCATAAAAATATAAATAAGTTAATATTTTTATGATAATTTTTTTCTCTATTAATTTCGATATCTGAATATTCTTCACTTGCTTTTTAAAGAAATACCTCTTTATGGAAACATGACGGGGGGGGGGGGGGGGTAAGCTAGTGAAAGTGTTACGAAAAGTGTGATCGGGCGAAAGAGAGAGGGAGATACAAGTTAGTGAAGATAGACAGAGAGAGAGTTACGGTTCGTGTATTACTGTAAGAGCAAGAGAGTGAGCAGTGCGCGCGCACTATTTCTTTCTCGCTTACTTTCATAGCCATTTCATAAAATCTTATTAAATAAATAAAATTGTAGTGTCTGTTTGTGATATTGACATAACCTTTTTTTACTACATGCATATGAATGTGTACGGTACATAGACCAACATAACAGTTTTTACATTTTTTGTCTGTCTGTTTGTTCCGTCTAATCTCTGAAATGGCTAGACCGATTTTTACGGGACTTATTGGCATTTGATTTATAAAGGAGTAACTTAGAGTACTTTTTAATCGAGATCCGGATCCCCGTCTCGAATTATAACGCGCGAGTGGGAGGCAGGGCGCATACAGAGCATACATTTTTTTTTCATTGATTCTTATAATTTTTCTTAGTCAGACAGAATCGCAGGTAACAGCTATATATATATACTACTACTTGCTGAGTTATATATATTCGAACTTTTTTTGGGAACATTGATGTTTAATTTCAAATGTGAACTAAGTTACTTCTTAGGACCGCTTGTTTTGTCTATTGGTCGTTACAAATATTTTTTTTAACATCTTCTGTGGCATCCATTATCTGGTTTTATTTAAGTTAAACCGCGAAGTCATTAACTTTAACTGGCATACAATGACTTACCCTGCAGATGTTATTTAGAGGGTTGGAAGGCTGGCCGCAGACGCAGCTGTCTTCATCATATAAGTCCAGGAGGTGTGGGTATTCTGATGATAATTTGGACTGGCATTCTCCTGGGCTGATGAGCGAGACGTTTATGCTGTGCATTATACTGCCTTGGAGATGAGCTGGAAGACACAGAAAGTATTGTTTTAGGTTCTGTCAAAATACTAGTCCTTTTTCTGCCTTAAATAACGAGCAATAAGGTTGGTGACACTCTTCTTGGGCCTTTTACACAGAAAAATAGAAAAAAAACAGCTATAGATGATATTAAGATATATGACTTATAATTTCTAAGTCTATTTATATTTCAAAAATGCAATTAAAATATTTAATGAACCTCACAACAATTATTCGTTGACGTTTTTTTTATAAATCTCTATACTCTCAATAATATATACACATTGTTTATTACACGTTTTAAGGAGGTTAAAGCAGGTATTCTGTTTATATAAACACAAGAAGATATGGTCATTTATTCTGAGTACGAGGATAAAAAACTTTACTTTATTCACAAAAATATTTATAGCGATTCAAGAATTACGTCTCGTAGTAAGAACGAGATGAAAAACTTTATGAATTCCCCCGAAGGTCAGTTCGTGATTATAATTCGTTTCATTAATATTAAGGTATTTATTGATGATTTTATTAAGAAATAATATTTATTCGCTGCTATCAGATTTGTACATAATACGAGAAATCTCTAACTCGTTGATAGATAATAGAAAAATAATATTTCCGTTTCATGCAATGTATGAAATAAAATAAAATTTTACTATTCTGTATGTAACCGTAATTGCTATTTAAAAAATGTAGGCGTTAATGTTGTTAATAAAATAATGTTTATAGGTTAGCCAAGACAACAACATTAAACCTCAATAAACATATACAAAGATTCTTTATTCATGTACCAGATGCTTGACCCCTGTAATGGTTAAAATATTCGCAATGTAGTTTTAAATATTCCCGCTCTTACATAACTTTAGCTTTTGTATACAATCCGTTATGACACGGCATTCAAGTTTATATTACGTTATCATAGAATATGAGTGTTCTAAGTCAGAGGCAATCAATACGTCTATATTATTTAATGAAATTAACTTTATAATAAAAAAAAAGTATAAGTACATGTAAATTAGATGATTAATAAAAAGTTTGTATATTTTGTGGTTTACAGAATGTTAAAAAACAACTTTGACTTGTTGCTGTTGTCAACTGCGTTCATAAACAATCTAATGAGTAGTTGTTATTACTTAGTCCGGACATTTTTTAGAATAAACAAAAGTAAAATTGATTATTGTCACCTATTTTTTGTAATTTTTACTATATATTAATGATACAATTTGCTGAGTATAAACGTAGATACTTTATAGTGGCAGCATTAAATTATTCATACTAATTTTAGGCCGCTACTTCGTCTGCGTGACCTTTTTTTTTACTCGGACAGAAGTGTATAAGTGCCTAAAATAATAGACATCATAGCCAATCGGTAGCGACATCTACTGTCTGTGTTCGTGACTTAATGCACATTACAACTGTTACGTCGTTTTAACGCAAAGGAAACGAAATTTGGGTAAATTATTAAGCTATCTTTTTCTTATGTCTACTGATGATCCATTCACATACGCTTTCGCATTTAAAATATTAGCACGGTAATTTAGCTGAAATGAGCTTGAGTCTCTCTCTTTCTCTCTCTACATATATGAAGAGTTCCCGTCGACATTTTTTGCTTGTAATTCTAAATTATTAAACCGCTATCTAATATATTCATAGTTCGGCTGTCTGTATGCAAATCACTCGGTTCGGGAATCCAGATGTTGGCCTTGAACATCATTATATTTGAAGAGGTTTTTAGCTTATAATTTTTTATTTTTTAGCTAATAAACTAGATTTGATCTGCGGACTCGAACCTGCGACCTGTGTGTATTATAGCTATTTTTTTTAAGCTGGATAAACTTTTTTATTGTATGAAATATTGCTGCATTTGAAGTTGTTTATTTTATAAGCCTTGAATGCTAATTATATATGTTATCATGTAAAACCGCGGTCGAACATTATATAAACGGTAAATATTTCCACTCCAGCACATTTAGTAATATGTATCGCTTAGTAAACTACGTAAAATGTAATTATTTGATGTGATCTCTGACGAAACGACGTCTTGAACAGTCATCATTTACTTTGTTAATATTGGGTGTTATTTGACGCGTGATCGGATGTAAAGACTAGCACCAGCCGCTGGGTTTTCATGTGATATCAAAGGATTAAAGTTTAAATAATGCTGTGATGTCATTGTTTTAAAATTCGCTTCTTTAACCTGTTGATTTTGAATAGCGTTTACACATACCTATCGTTATTGGCTCGCGTATTTTGTCATTTACATTCGACTGGTTTGTGTCAAAAATTTTAAACACATAAAAAAATATATATCTCAATTTGTATGTATGTATGTCACGTAACTTGTATACATTAATCAATAATTTAATAATTAATTTTAATAATTCATTTTGCATCCGATAGTTGTTAATCAAATATTTACTTCATTTATAAAACTACCGACGTACGTAGATTAGTAGTTTTTTATGTAGTCTATATATATATATATAATATTTATCCCCTTTTCAAGAATTGCATATTTAAATACTTGTTGATAATCTTTTATATGTCTACATATATTCAGACAGATATATACATTTTTTGGGAATCATGTCATAAACATTATTCTAGTTGAAAAAAGATTCCTGGTAACTAAATGAACCCGAAACGTCACTCAGATGTAAATCATAATTATCCGTCAATTAAATCTATTACGTCAAGCGAATCTTTTCAAAATCCGTTCAGACGAAGTCCTCTTTAAGTATTTTACAATCATTGTAAGTTTGTCTCAGCTATGTTACCAGTCACCACCTCGACAATGACCCACAAAACACATTACCGACCGCTTTCATTTTCTTCACACTATCGGTTTTTCTTACAGACACACAAAATACATTTTTTATATTGATTATATATAAAACTTATATTATATTTATTCTGTAGTTAACGTCTATAACTATAGAAATCTATTTATTTAGCTAAATCCAGTTAATTAAATGCTATCTTCTGTTAAAGATTTTTGTTTTTTTTTCACATTATTTGCGACGCCTCGCCGTTCATTAGCCGTGTTTCAATGGTGTTGCGCTTGCGCATTGATGAACAAACATTTGTTGATTTTTTCTTGCAATACTAAACACGTTCTGTGTGTATCGAGTAGGTTTTTTTCATATATTAACTATTATTTATATATAAAGGTTCCAGATTGTGAAAATCTCTGATCTGAACCTACTAAATTTGACTCCAGCATCATTGGAATTAAAACCGATAAAGAGTTGTTAGTATATATAGGTTCCGGTCCTTTCATGTTATTAATATAATGTCGTTAGGTGTGTTCGTATGGAAATAATTTACACGAACCAAAGTTATTTTCTTTTATGAATTAAAAGTTTTGATTGCTAATGGACTCACCTTGCAGAACTTGTTTGCCCCATCCTGTGACAATGCACTCGCCGACGCCGTTGTAGTATTTGTCCAAGCTGTCGTCCTTGCCAGGGAGACAGATGGGATAAATGTTTTTAGCGAATCTCAAGTTTTCAGCTAGTACCAGGATAGCAGCGTCATAGTGCAGGTTGCTGTGCTTGTACAGCGGGTGCCGGAGAATCGTCTTGACCTGGACAATTTGGAACGGCAGGGGCTCGTCGTCTATCCCAAGCTTCCATTCGCCTCCTTTGATCAGCACGTTCTTGGCATCCAGGCTGTGAATGCAGACGTGATTATATAACCCATTTTTAACTTATGATATGAACGAAATTATTTAGAATAAAAGAATTTAAAGTGATGTAATATATAAAGTTGTTTGGTAAATTCACCCTTCAACACAGGCAGCTGAGGTTACGACCACGTCAGGTCTGGTGATGACTCCACCACACAGCAGGCTTCTGTTAGTTTGAAGCAGTACCATCGCCTGCCAGGGTATCTCAGCGAAATCGGCTTCCAGGTCATTGCGATTGCCAAAAGGACGTTGGCCCTGAAACAAGACCCCAGGTTAATGTGATGTTATAAATCAAACGCAGCTGTAGAATTAAAGACGATTTTTATATAAGTTGGTTTTATTTTCGACTACATTTTTTTCCATGACTAGTTTACGAAGTTGCACACTTTAAATGTAAATGTTTGTCCTTCATAATGTTTTTATCCTCATCAAGCTGGACAGTAACTTATTTAACGGCACGCATTGATTGTTTCTCAGCTTTTTTGTAACGGAAATTATGTTTCAAGCGAAGTCAGCTATAAAGACTAGCTTGATAACCAAAAATATAATGAAATTTGACATTTAAGACCAAAACTACGCAACAGACGGCGGCTCAGTTTGTAAATATCTGATTAATTACCGAACACATTAAATTAATTGAGTTGTTTGTAAATACGCACACATTACTAAAGACCCGAACACGATAATACCAAGCATATGCAAATATTATGCATGCATCATTAATAACATGCTCAAAATAAACGAATTCAAATTCAGCATCCAACGAAATTTCGTAACACCTGTTTGATATTTTTTTCTAATATTTTATTTGATGCGTTGTGAAAGATCACAATTTTATCTTAATTAATATTTGAATTATAACATCGAGTTATATTTTATGATAATATATATGTATATGTGTATTTTTTATTGCTTTTGAACGTGTGTTGATTGAATAATGACATATCTATACAGTCCGATCACGGAATGATCTTTTAATACTTTTATTTGTATAGTAATGAATGTAATACAATTCTTCTTCCATCAAACAAATGTTTTTTTTATAATATGTTAATATTCACTTACATTTAGTACTCCACATTGCTCGCCAGCGTTGTACTGATGAAGGAAAACCCTCTGCACTGATTCACCATACTCGTTTTCAACACCGTACCCTCCGCCCTGGGTCACAGCGAATCCTTGCCCCTGGCGGACACCTTGACCGAATCCTTGCGACACTCTCTGCCCCTGGCCTTGTGAAACAATCTCTCCTTCCCCTTGCGTTACCAACTGCCCTTCCTTTTTAGATACGAGTTGGGCTTGAGCTCGGCGGATTTGATCGAAGCCATTTGTGACGTATGCTCCCTCACCCTGATTGATCAGAGCTCCTCCTCCTTGAGAGACAATTTGACCCTGGCCATTAGTCAGGAAAGCGCCTTGTCCTGGACGGATGGCTTGTCCGAATCCTTGGGAAACAAGAGCTCCTTGACCTTGGGACACAAGAGCACCCTGTCCTTGAGAGACCAGCTGTCCTTCACCTTGCGATACGTATTGGCCCTGTCCTTGATTTAGGAGTTGTCCTTGACCCTGGCTTACAAATTGGCCCTGTCCTTGATTTACGAGTTGTCCTTGACCCTGGCTCACAAATTGGCCCTGTCCTTGCGTAGATACTTGTCCCTCTCCCTGATTGACCAGGAGTCCTTGTCCCTGACGGACTCCCTGACCGAATCCTTGCGACACAACCGTGCCTTGTCCTTGTCGCACTCCCTGCCCGAATCCTTGAGACGCAACCACGCCGCTTCCCTGACGGATGCCAGTACCAAATCCTTGATTGATAGCGCTGCCTTGACCTTTTGACACGAATTGCCCCTGTCCTTGATTCACTAACCCTCCCTGACCGTTCAATCCCTGTGCTCCAATTGCTGCTACTCCTAAGCCATTCTGTCCAGCACCAAACTGCGTCTGGACACCCTATTAAACAAAAAATGTTATGACTAAGGTGTAACTAAATACTTCATATAAAACGGAGTTCCTCATTGCCTTTGTGATCTAGATTTATTATCCACAGCTTACTTATGTAAATAAGGATTTAGAACGTGTTGAGACGTTGCCATGGAACATTTAAAAACTATATATTATAGACACATATGATGCTAGAGAAAATAAAATCTATGAACATTTTATTATGTGTTATAAAATAATTAATATATTATCTCATAGTAAGGATGTTTTGAGCAACTTTAAACTTTGGGGGAATTTCCATGAAGAACTACTCACTTGTCCTTGTATACCAAGCTGTCCTTGGCCGTATTGGCCGACTCCTTGTCTGACACCCTGTCCCAATCCCTGGGAAACAATTTGCCCTTGATCTTGGGACACTATTTGTCCTTGACCCTGACTGACGAACTGTCCCTGCTGTTTATTGATTCCAACCCCCGCACCCTGATTCACCAAGAAACCTTGTCCCTTGCTAACTTGGCCCCTGTTTCCCACTTGACCTTGGCCCCTGGATGCAACCACTCCCTGTCCTTGGGACACAAACGCTCCTTGTCCCTTTTGTGCAACCTGTCCTTGGGTGAAAGCTGTGTTGATTGCAGATCCAGATCCAATTTGACCTTTTTGGATTAAATTATAATTAATCAGTTGCAGCTAATTAACTATGAAGATACGATTAGCTGATTCATGGCTGTTACGTCAAACTAATTGGGGCTTAATGAACGAATGAAAAATACATTGATGTGGTAATTTTTTTAAATTTTGGATATAATTTACAATTTAAATTGAACTTAACACAAACTATTGAGTAAACTGACCTTGTCCTATGATGCCAAGTTGTCCTTGTCCTGCTGATGTGACCTGTACCTGTCCTCCTTGGGAGAATTGTCCCAGACCACCTTTATTGTATTGTCCTTGACCTCCAATAGGCAACAGACCCTGGCCTCTCTGATTCAAAGGCGTTACAGTGGAGCCAAAACCAGGAGAAACTTGGTTGGGCCCAAATGGTGTAGGAGTTGGTTTAGTCCTGAAAAAACAACTTCAATATAGCTTCACGAGAAACTTATATACTGAGTCCTTCTCACTATAAAGTTACTTACAGGAAGGCTGGTGATATGACGGAACCGGTGACAGGGGGACGGACTGTGACACTGGGTCTGATATTGTTTGGACTAACTCTGCTATCAGGAACGTATTTACCGTCGTTACCCCCGAATACCCCGGGCACCCATTTACCCAGCTGGTTCACTGGCCAGGGGTCGGTGTAGTACGGATCCCGGCAGCATTTACCAATACGTCCAGTCTCCAAGTCACGGCAATCCTACACAAGTTTCTTCAATTATTTATTTTCCTACATTATTATCGTGGAATTTTTAAATAAGTTCGTACAAACACTTCGATACAAATATTAGTTCTACGCATTGATTTTTTGCATCGTCTCTACGCTATATTTAACTATGTCATCACAATACGTTAGGTTATCGTAAAACTGAGACGTGAGTCAGATTTGGATTACAAATCAATGTCAGTGTATGTGGATGATGCATTACACAGAGGAGTCCAAACATGCAAATGTGTGGAATAAATCATGTTGACTTGTGATTGAAAATTGCTTTATTAAGAACGTTAGTAGTCCTGGCATGTTCAATGCGCTATTATTACTTTCTCAAGGATGTTTTTTATGTAATATATGTAACATATAAAATATATTAAGCTTTCTTTGTTAATTTATTAATTTTTCTACTTAATAATATTTACAGTTTTGGTGTTTGCGTGGAATAAACGTTGTAAATAGAAATAAACTATTACTTACCGTGAGAGGTACTCTATAAGCCTCTTGGTCTCTGGACAAAAAGACAGTAACGTTTGAGATGACACCCTCAGCTGTACAGAATTCGATGGCAGTACACTTCAGGGCGGCGGCACATCCAGCGGGGATTTCACCTGATAAGATAAGTTATGACTTACCGAATGTGACACAAATAAGCAACGACTTACTGAGAATCATAAGTTTAAGGAACGACTTACTACGGCACAAACATAAATAAGCAATCAAAAAAAAAGTGAAAATCAATAGATTTTTGTAATATTTTGTTAAAATTCTATAGTTTCCCTCTACTCAACACAAACTACACTTAAACAATAAAAAACATTGTTCACATAAATAATTCATTACGTCTGGGAATCCGGAACTTATTTTAGTAATAAATGTTAGCGTAAATTAAATAAACGACGAGTCATACTCCTTGACAGTAAATAATCATTTCAATCACATGATACATCGCACATCGAATAAGTATTGCTTTAGACGGTCATAACAAAGCCGAGGTTTCGTTTACTTACTCGGTACAGGCACGGGAGTAGGTCTAACTGTGGGGAATCTGTTTTCGTCCAGGATTAATGAACCGTCTTGATAATCAGGTTTAGGGACGATGGTCTCTCTGTTGTTGGTTGGTTCCCCGATGGGTGGCAAGTAACCAGGGGCTGAAGTTGACGAAATAGGCGGCAGGTAGGTCGGTTTCGGGGTTGTGAATGGTCTTGGAGTCGTGATTATGGTAGGGGTAGGGAAGACGGTCGTGGAGACTACATTACTGCCGCTGCCTGTGACGTCGATAGGTGGAAGGTAGGGGATTCCAGGTTTCAAACCGGATCCGACCGCACCAGGTCGGTAAACACCAGCAGAATCGCTGCCAGCTGTAAGTGAATCAGCGTCGATGAAGTTCGTTTGGCTCGTGGATTTGAAGCCGTTGGATCCAAATCTGGATGTGGTGGGGGCGAGAGTCGAGCCATATCCAGATCCGAATTTAGTGGATTCGACCGTGATGCCTCTGTTGGCAGATCCGATGCCAGATCCGAAAGAAGCTCCGGTTGCAAAGGTGCCTTTAGCACCAAATCCGTTTGAAAATCCACTTTGGGTTGTCTGACCGCCGTAACCTGCTGATACGGAACCAACTTGTCCAGCGAAGAGACCAGAACCCTGGCCGGCGATAGATCCAATGGCTCCTTGAGCGGTCTCGATCCTGCAGCATATTTCCGTCGCAAGGTTGCAGTATTGCTTCTGTGAAATATAAAACAATTAAATATTTATGACAACAAAATCATCTTTGTGTCTGTTTTTAGACCCAACTGCAATCACAGAAAACCTTAAAAAAAGCTTGGATAGCTTTAAGCTTAGAGTTCATCATTGGTATGCAATAATAAACGGGTAATTATTATTAAGGCTTCTCTCTAATTACACTACAAGTCCAAGTCCAAGCAGCCGCCAATTAGTTTATCTACAGTTAACAGATATTTTACAACCGTCTCGTATCGGCCGTGTGAATTCAATGCTTCAATAACACAGCATCATGACATATTTTAAGAATGTTATTACTGACATGTTAACGAACCAAGTTTTCTAGGACAAGAATTTTTCTGATATTTTATTTATTTATTTATAAGACGTCATTATTGGACGTAATCGAGATCCTCATGTAAAAAATATAAGCAAAATAATCACACTGGAATGAAGCGATACGTTTGTTAACAAATAATATATCTACGCTTTGAATTTAGGGGTCAGAAATAGAAAAGGCAGTGCCCATCATTCTCCTTCTTAATGACGAAACATGATTAAATTCGTATTATAATCGAATGCTTGTAAAACACCATATATTTTATTCACCCCTCTGACCTTTCGTTTCTGAATCCAAGTTCAAAACTATGTCTTCTCGGTATATTTCGTCACAGCTTCGTTGATTCAATAAAGATCCTATGATATGCACATTAAGGTACAATTTTCGTTTGCAACACCCTGAGGTCGTACGACGACATAAATTTTTGTCTTACGTACTTGTTTACAGAAATACATTCGAGCAAGTAATTGTTTGGATAAATATATTATTTGTTTTATATGATGTTAACCAGTTAGGTTTGAAACGGGCAAAATATACAGTGTTCGAAAGGTAACTCAGTAAAAGCATAAAAATTGTGACATAGAATGAAAATTATTATATTGTTATTGTACCTACACCACGCTTTCTCATCTAGTTTCCTCTATCAAAAGGGTTTCTGGTAGAGATCT
>DVQP01002275.1:0-12961 GCA_018231745.1 Danaus eresimus
GGAGGACACCGCCAGCCAGGACCTGTCACTCTCGAGCATCTTCTCCGCGATACCCAAAAGCGACAAGTCCACTCCGCGAGTGATTTTGGCGCTGCGCAGCCCATCGCGGGCACACCTTGAGGGTGTTCTGGCCCGCACTCGTGATAGCCTTCACTCGTCTCTCTCCTGGCCGTCCGACACAAGTAATCACCGAAGCACCCGTGCCTGGTTAAGACCTGTGTCAGACGGAAA
This sequence comes from Danaus eresimus, assembly GCA_018231745.1. Lineage (NCBI taxonomy): Eukaryota > Metazoa > Arthropoda > Insecta > Lepidoptera > Nymphalidae > Danaus > Danaus eresimus. The sequence continues at coordinate 232 of DVQP01002275.1, forward strand.
GTGAGGGCTTTGCGTTTCCGCCTCATCCAACGCTTCAGGACCGGACGGAACGCAGCTGTTGTACGTTTACCGTACAGCTGCCCCGCTAGGTCCTCCCCCCACTCCCGCATAAGGCGCGACTTCTCCTCTCGGCGAACCGCCCGGATCTCTTCCGACTAAGGGTTCTCTCCGAGGGCCCTCCTACCCAAGACATAGGAGAACACCTCGGCAAGAGCTGTCGCTGCGGCCCAGGAGACCGTACGGTAACTCCTAATCACCTTCACCGCAGGAGCCCTATGCGCAGACCGCAGTAGTGCTTTAATCCCGCGGCTCATCGGGCGGTCAGCCCAAACGGGAGCACCGTACGAGTCGTACATAGTCCGACAGACCCCAGAGTATAGCCTCCTGCAAATTCCGGTGGGTCCTCCGAGGTTCGAGAGGAATTTTCCAAGCGCACCTGCCATCTTCAAGACCTTTGGCTCCAACTCTCTGAAATGGGCACGGGGCACGAAGGTCCACCCTCCGTCCACTCTCCTCCTATGAGGAGGGTCGCACCCGGCTGGGGTCCTTTCCACTCAGTCCCGCGGAAGAGGGGGGCTTCGGTCTTGTCTATTCTGACCCGAAGCCTCAACCTCTCTATGCGGCTGATCACGAGGTCAGTTCCGGCAGCGGCCAGCCTCGCCACCTCCTTATAGGTTCGTCCAAGGGATAAGACGAGGGTGTCATTGTCGTAACAGATGACAGCCATCCCAGAGAGGAGGTGACGACGACTCCGCAGGACCCAGTCGTAGCCGACGTTCCACAGGACCGATCCCTGTGGCACGCCGTTCTCGACTGTCCACCACTCTATGGACTATGGTTCTTTACTGCCACCCTCCTCTGGGAAAGGTAGTCGCCTCATAGCCTCCTGAGATACAGGGGCACTCCAAAGTACTCCAGTGTCACCTGTATCGCGCTGTGTGGGAGGCTTTTGAAGGCGTTAGCGATTTCCATCGACACAGCCAACTCTACCTCTCCTCTGCGTTCCGCCTCTGCCATCATGGCCCTCAGACATTTGAGGGCATCGACGGTCGACCGGTTGGCTCGGAACGCGAACTCAGGACGAGGAACAATCTTGTTCTTCGCCCTGGGGGCGGCGTCGCCTGCTTCGGGTGTATGCCCTTCTGGACCCTTTGTAGGCAATCCAAAGGTCAAAAATATGTTCCGACCACCAGTACGCCGCATCCTGCGGGGGGGACGGGACGTCTAATGAGGGGCATCGCTGCTCTGCAGACGTTATGGAGAACGTCTCCAAAGCAACTAGCTCCCTCCTTTACCCCCAACTCCGCACTCTCCGGGAGTCCACGGCCGCTTTCTCCGCTGCGGTCTTATGGACTAGGGCACTTGGCCGCATCGTGCCCCATTCCCAAGCACTTGCTTGGGTCGTACCTCCATGTACTGGAGCCGCACTTAGCTCCACCTCACCGTTAGACTGCCAAGTTGCGGCAGTTTTTTTTGCCGCCGCAGCCGGCACCTCCACCAGGTTAGAGCCTGTGTCGCGAAACCCAGGTCGCACGCTGCGAACTCTGACCTGGGCCTCGGTGTCTCCTGCGCGACCGCGGCTATCAGCAGGTCCGGGGTCGTCGCATCGCTGAGGTCCGTGACTCTCAGGTTTGTGAACTTCACGGGCTTCGTGACCTCCACCTCCTCTACCAGTGCGGATTTCAGTCTCTCTTTGCCATTTTGGCCCTCCCTTTGGAAGATTCAGGGAGGGAAGAGAAATCCGTCTCCAAGACTACCACTACCGGTGGCGGTGGCGCCGACGTAAGGCCCGATGCTTTAGCCGCTTTTTAGCTGTTTTGACTACCTTCCTGGCAGCTATGGTGGTGACAGATTTGTCACCTGTCAGGGAAGGGCAGGCGACTTCTTCCCTTGGGAGCCGGGACTCCAGTGTGGCAAGTTGTCCATCGACCAGGTTGCCCACCAATCTGGCGATGCTAGATTTCAGCACCAAGAGTTGCTCCCGGCCAATCGGGCCATCCGTCGCCGCCCTTGCCGTCGACGTTCTCTCCTTTCTCATCTCGAATTGGAGGCGGTAAGCAAGTAGCTTCTCTTTGAGATCCCCGTTCCCGTGTTGAAGCCGACGTATGTCGGCTCTGAGATGGCGAGTTTTTTCCGCTTCCATCCGCGTCACAAGTATCTCTAGCGCTTCGCGAAGGAAGACAGAGGCCTTCGTAATATTGGAAGAGTACCCCCCTTAAGGTTGGTACTCTTCCCAATAGGCTCCTTGATAAGGTCGAGACTCTTCTCCGCCTCGACCATTATCGCCTCCGCTTCCATCGCCTCCAATTCCAGAAGGACCTCCCTCTTCTTCGCTTTCCCTCCATCTTTTTGACTTGCCAGCTTCCTTTCCAGGCAGGGGTAGAAACTGGACTCCAACTCCTCTTTCTCTCTCTCCCTTAAAAATTTGCGAGCACTTGTCAAACGTGGATCACGGCCTCTCCTTTTCACCGATTGCGGTACCCTAAATATCTAGCCCCTGGTCTCGGTATCGGAGCCAGATCCTCTCAAAAGAGGTGCGTGGCTCCTACCACCGACTCCGGACGCAACGACATCGAGTCGTCTGCACCCAGGCAAACCCCTAATAAAATGGCTGTTTTACCCCCCCCCCCCTCCAGGCACCTACTCCGCCCATCATACTCCTCTAATCCTCCTCTAATCTACCATCCTAAACACCCCAAAGAACAGTGCAAGCCACAACGAAATAGCGAAAACAGAATAACTAAAATTATAGGAACCCTACACCCGCATCACAATCTTGGTCAGACCATCCTATCACGTTTCAATACGTCAGTAGAGTAAAGCGACTAAGTCATCTAAGTCAAAAATAACTAAACTGTCGGGTTGTATACTCTTTTAACTAGGAAATTAAAAAAAAAACGAGCAATCAATTCAAATTAATGCACGAGTCTAACATCTACAAATTTAATTTATTAATTGTAGACGCATTCGGTCAGTTTTGTTTGCTATATTCAATTCTTAAGGATGTAGAAGTGGTTAAGTTCATTTTTACCAATACGTTCTCAATCTTTGGCTTCATTAAGCTTTTAGTATCTGACTGTGAGCGAATGTTCCAATCTAGTGAGTTTTTTACTTTACTTGCCAAATTTGGTTGCGACATTTATTTAATACATTAATAAATGCTTAATGCTAGTTGGCGGGTAGACAGAAAATAATAGAAGCTTTGGAACGGAAAATTTTAGTGATTACTGTCGCCAAGACACCTATAGTACAAACGTTATTTCGTAATGTGGCTATAGAAATGTTTGAAAACCCACGAGAGCTGGCAAGAGCTGTATAGTATGTATATTGCTTATAAGAGTTTTTTTCTTAAATTTGATCATACTTAAACCTTACTTATGTCTCTTATAAGCTATTTAATACACAAGGTGGCAGTAAAAATTACAAAAACGTGTCCTGTATCGCCAACATTTTTATGCAAGAATCACATATTTTCAATAGATATATTTTTGAAAGCTCATACCTTCTTTATACGAAACCAATGTTATTGACTCTCCAATAAAATAATCATTATAATTTTGATTTTTATATAATACCCTATCATTATACACAATTTATTTTTATTTTATGTCATGGTTTCAACGCATTAAAAATTATTGCCTTGTTTAACTTCTACTGAAATTATTTTTAATAGTGGTTAAATTTTAAATTAAAAAAAATTAATGAATAGTACTTTAGCCCTCACTTCGATGTTATTCACCGATCTATTGGTCATAATTCTAAGTGTTTTAATAGATATTTAGAAATAGAATATTCTTCAATTATTTGAAAATATATTTGCAAGATCATATAGCAAAGGAAAAAAATTACGTTCAGATAATATAGAATAAAAAAATATTATAAATAATTAAAAGTGCTACCAATATTTACACGTCACTAAAAAGTATTTAGATGTTTTTTTAAGACTTAGATAAAACATATTTTCAATTATAAGAGACAGTTTAAATATTTAACAAGAGACGAAACCTCTTAGCATTCAATGGATCCACCGTGTGGGTGCCAGGTCCATCGCGTTCCAAGGAGAGGAGCTTCAACTACGCCTGGTAATTGCGACCCAGTTATAGGTTTCAGAGGCCCTTATCTAACACACGTTAAACGTTCACGTTTACTGTCCAAGCTCGTCTCCTTTCCTAACTAAATTTGAAACGAACCTACTAGGCTTGCCTTTGACGTACGTTCCAAGGATAAACTGATGTTGGTCCTTGACAGGCTCAAGTATTTTAGCAAGTGAGAGAAAGAGATGTGGCTGTTATACCTTTGCTCCTACTTCTAACGCGAACAATTTACAACAAATCTATACTTAATTTGTTCGTTACTGAGCTCGTAATACTTGCTGACCTTGATGTAATGATCTTTGGGGATGTGAGTTTCCCAAGGAACCGTAAGCTTATCACAATGCGGTTTAATTTGAGATTTAAAAAATATGTCCGGTCTTGACGCTATCACACAAATATCCTCTGGGATTTTATATTGCTTCTCATACGTATCCATCATTATACTCTAATGCAAGGCCGCTTTAATGATAGAGTAATTGACATTTGATTTTGTAGACCTAGCGCCTTCTCTTACAAAACCTATTGATCGCTGGTTTGTGATTATTTATTTTCGCTCTCTTGCTACTGAAAGACTAATGTATGATTTCTACAACCCTATTGTGACTACGCGAGTATAGCAAATCCTTAGCAGTTCCAACTGCCTCACAGCAAGTGTAGCAAGTTTTCTAGGTAATTTTACCCCGTCTTATTAAATTACTCTCCTTACCTGGAACGCATTAAGGTAAAATTTTAACAGTGCTGGCGACCAACCATGGTATAAATTTGCGCTAGTTTAGTGCTAATGGGATGCAATAATCTCCCATGCGTAGCCACTTATTTTGCATTTCTAAGCTCATTGCATAGATCATATATTTAGAATTCTAGTATTGCCAAATAAAGGTAACAACATAAAAATAAGTGAAATAAATATTGAAATATATTTTTTATAAGAAATATCAATGAGCATTTAAAATAAAACCATGATTTTTATATTTTACCTAGCTGTTTTATTCATTTACTTTTTTCTGATGTTTCAAATTCTTGACAGTCACTTTAACTGCTTTAAAAGTATTTAAGTATCACTTTAAAAGTACTCTAACAGTGGCTAGAAGTCTGGCAATGTGGTCAGGTACATGGAATTCTTGGTTTAACACAATTGCTAGCCATTTTTTTTGGTAATTTATTTATTTATTATTGGGATGTTATTTAATTTCAATGGCCTCAAGAATTCTTTTCGTAATAAATTTATCTTCTTGAGAGAGAATCTGTAGTTTATCAAAATAACAATAACAAAACTCGTAGGTTCTCACACTATTGGCCTCTACAAATTTGCTTTTAATATAACAACTTCTTTACCCATTATGTCGATGCTCCTAATATTTTTTTTAATATCTGCCAAGGCCCACTAACAATCAAATTTGTATATACTCACGTCTTGTAAATAAATTATACTCATAATTGATATTGAGAATTGATGTTTCATTGATGAAATGTCATCATCGTCGCAAGAGTCTTTGCATACCTACCGCGGTCATATTAGTGATCTATAAACATGATGACTTTCTTGGAAAGATAGTTGCAGTGGGGTCTAATTAACCCCAAAAATACCAGTGTAGAAGGCGAGAGGAAATCGCTGCAACTATCTTCCCAAGAATATCATCAAGTATACGGTTCACTGATACATGATGACCGCGACGAGTCTGCAAAGACGCTTGTGACGATGATTGATAAAATATATATATTGTTTCGGCAGAAACCTTTAAAATTTTACCTATTCTGATAGTAATTTTTCTCACATATAGTAATGTGGTATGTTATGGCTCAATTGTGGCAGGCTGAGATGGTAAGATTATGTTTAACATAGTGTTTTCGATGCTCAACATCGTAAAAGTGTTGGGCCCTCTGAAACAAAGAATTACCAACATGAGCTAACTGGCAAGGGTGTTGGTATAATTTCCTTTTTATATACCTACCTATATATGTATACCTTCCTACCTGTATGTTAATTTCCTACAAACAGTTTGTCCAAGCATATTCTGATTATTTTTTTCACTTTTATAGTATTTTTTATACCGTTAAAAAATCGTTTAGAAACAAATGGAATTTTAATCCATGGCAAACTAGATTTAAGTTCAAATATATTTTTACATTACTTTTAATCACGTATTGCTCAAAATGGCTGAAAATGCAAATGATCCCGACAATATATCTGAAAATGTTGGACGAAATGAAGAGGAAAATCAATTTTCCCCGTAAGTTAAGATTTTGAAATAATTAAATGAATTAACTAATGAATCATAAATTTTTATTTTAAGTGACGACGAACTGCTAACAATAAAAAAGAAATTTATTTATTATTTCTGTTCTCATTGGCGGGGATTACTATGTACATTTTTGCCCATTATTTTAATACCTATACAGTTATCGTTTCCGCCTAAGGTAAGTGTTTTCATGCTGTAAAGTTAGAAATAGTTATATTTTATTTTTATTTTACGTTCATTAGAAAGTAGAAACGACGAAATAATCAAAAATACCCTTTCATCCCAATATACATATATTCTGGGACGCATGTACTATTTCCGGAAAAGCTTAGCAATAAGCTTAAGCAATTCTTATTTATACGGTGTTCTATCTACTTTTGAAAATTCTGAATTATTACTCCTTAATTAAAGAATAAGTTCCCAGAAAGGAAGATTTTATGATTTGAGGCTATTGAAAGTCTATATTTTAAGCAAGAAAAACATATCGAATATAAAAACTATTATTAGATCCTAACATATAAAATTGTCATTTTGTAAGGGACTAACCTAAAGACTATTTTTTTTTAAATTTAATATATTTTTTTAATCAAAGTAACCAAAACGAATCTCATTAGGCAAACCATTGCCTAATGAGATCTAAGATTCTCGCGAGTTTTATTCATTTAAATGAATCTTCTATTTTTCGGATATACTACGCATCCTTTATTTTTGTAAAAAACTACATACTCCCGACGATTCATTTACATGTACGATTGCTATTTATGTACTTTTGCCAAAACATAGGTAAAATAATAGGTAAAAAACTCGATTTTCAATTTTGTAAATTGTATGACAAAAAGTAACGAAAGATGGAGAAAACATACGGATTTCGGTTTTCAAATTACCAATGTACCATTAAATAGCTACATAAATATAACTTAGAATTTCTAACCAAACAGGAGATATTTGAGATCAAAGTGGCCAGTAGGTCAAAACGCCAATTTCATATGTAAGGACGTAATATTAACTAAAGGTCAGATATCTTATATACCTTTGAAATAGATTATTCACTTTTTAGGGATATGAGATGTGTGCTTACACTCTTGAGTTGATGGCATTATTTTGGGTTACGGAATGTATTCCTCTAGCGGTCACATCTTTTCTGCCTGTTGTGATTTTTCCTCTCACCGGAATAATGAGTACAGCAGAAACTTGTGCTTGTTACATGAATGTTAGTATGATATTATTATGAAGTTCTATAAGTTTTAATCGTGACTTTTATGTTTTTTATCGTAAAAAATGTATTAGCAGTACTTACTTTATAATAACATTCATTGTTTCTGTTTAATAATCAATTTCTTTACACAAATGCAATATGGCATGCCATTAAAACCAGTAGACTACTTTTCTGATGTCATCTGTCGTTATGTGGATGGAAAATGGCGGATGCGTTGCAAATCTTGTTTGCTCCGAAAAAAACTTGTACACTCGACTACTCAAGGGAAATTATTTTACTTTCTGTTCCTGAAATAGTCTGTTTTTTTATATCATACGTATCTTCTTATAATATACGTAAACGTTAAAAACATACGTTTTATACAGCACAGCATCCGCAATCTGCGAATGACATGTAACCATGTGGCCTAGATTGTTAAAAATCAAAGGTGTAAATGGCAATATATCGAGTAATTTCTTTAAGAAAATTCCATAGTTTTACAATAAGACGCGCTGAACAAACTCATGACCTTACAAAAGTGTAAGGTTTTTTACCTTTTTAGTACTTCCAGGTTTTTAGAAGCTTGTCGTACCATATTTGCTATGTGTTTTATGAAGTCTTATTGGTGTAGGGTTAGCCAGCTGCATTTCTGACATGGAAAAACGTACATATGTAATATTTTTGGTAACTTGCAATATTTTATAAAATAACTAACATTTTACTTGTGTATCTTTCGCATGTTAATATTATCTCTATAATAAAGTCTCTATATTCTTTCATGGAATCATAATCAGCTTTTTGATAATTACGTAAATATTTATTTTTTGTTTTATGTTAGGTATTATATTATTATATCCTATCACCCCGCTGATTCATGCTGTACGTTATTTCCGTATTTTGTTGTCCTTCTAACAGAACTTATCTTAAAATCATCAATAGGTTGTATTATATTTTGTGCTAGGCTTAAATTATTTATTTTTATGTTACTAAATTTAGTGTTTAGTTAAAAAAAAACTGAATTGACCTAGGGTTGTAATATCAGGCGGAGGAGAAATATATTACAAAATCCAAACTCAATTGTGATTCACATGTCTTCTCAATTATTCTCCATGGAAATTGTTAATGATGAATTAAGTCACTCTTCCAAATGACTATTAAAGTATCAACCAGTTTTCTTATAGTTATAATGCAAATTTCTAGCTCGCGACTTTAAATACAATACCTGTTTCCGAAGCTTTTGCCATTGTGTATGTTAAACGTGTTTCAGCAAAAATTATAATATCATTCTTAGAATTAAGATGTTGATTTTTTACATCTGTTACAAAGTCCTTGACTGTTTATTTTAATCTCTTGTTAAACTCAAATAAACAGATGTTATAAAACAAAATAAAATTGTAAATAAAAGTATAATTAAATAAATAAAACGTCTTGTTGAACTTATTGTGTCCAATCTAGAGACTTCAAGGTTTTGGGTCTGTTTAGTATTAGGGATTGAAAACACGTAATTATATTAGACACAACCAATTCAATATGTATATGTATGCGGTAGAATAAAAGAAATTAATAAAACCTTTGTATGTAACTGACCAACCTTGCGACACTTTTATATTCAATAGATATTTGAATAAAAAATGACTGCAATATCTCTACCAAAGATAGTATAGAAATATTACAATTTTGAGATTTTTGCCTAAATGATGTGACTTGGAACTAAGTGATGTGACGTGACTAATATGAAGAATAATTGTAAATTAAACCGTGATATTGTAATTGAGATTCTTACTACTGCAATAACCACTTTTATATATTTGAAGAAATATATTTTTACAACATTTTCAGGACTCTATTATGATGTTTCTAGCAAGCATGTGGCTTGCTTATGCAATAGAGCAATCAGGATTACACATAAGATTAGCGCATTATGTCATTCGTTGTGTGGGCTATTCTCATTACAAGTAATTACATTTTCTGCTTTATGTTGTCTTGATATAAGTGTTAATATCGATTTCGTTGTAACATATCATATTTTCTCTGTAAAGGTTATTGTTTTCTATGTCCTTTACTACAATGTTTGTCTCCATATGGATAACAAATACAGCTGCTACAACAATGATGGTGCCCATAAACTTTGCAATACTGAAAGTTTTTGAGGATGTTAGTAATTATTAAAATTAATTATTGTATTCTTGTGAGTTATAGAAATATGTATTTAGAATTCTTACTTTTATTAACAACTATTTTAATTCAATTGGATTTTTTTTTACTTTGTGTTAAGAAAAAAATATTATTCTACCAAATTATAAAATATACTGTTAATGAAAAAAATATTTTACATATTCGTGTATATAGATTAAATACCCAAGACACGAAGCAGCAAGTTGTGTTTTGAAGCTTTTGCTTTAGCCTTATTATATAATATTTGAGAATTACTTTTATAATTCTGGTAGCTGAAGTTATGAAATTCTCTATGGCCAACAATGAATGAAAATGCATTTACGGATACTGTTCAATAACGGATGACAGTTATATTGTGTGAATTTATATATATTTTTCACCCCAAGTAAGGATTTTGTACCCTTTAATGTGTAACCTGTAAACTGTTTCAGGCTTTTGGAAACTATTTAGAATGTCAGTAATGTAGTACATTATGAGGAAAATAATTACATAATTTAATTTTTTGGTTACTCTTTAATATGGAGAGCTATTTATGAATTTCATAACTATAATATATGTTTTCTACCTAGCTTGTGTCGGTATATGTACGTAACAAAACAATCATTTTTAAAAATAAATGTATCAAAATAATTATTTTTACAGCAAAAATTGCTCCAAATTTATGAAGAAGGATCTCATGGGGAAAAAGTGGCGTCTGATATTGCAACCTGCTATTTCTGTGCTGCTACTTTATCAGCAAGTATAGGTTCGTGTAAAGTTTTTGAATATTTAAATAGACTATAATAATTACAATCAGTAATTTTTTCTTCATGTGTAATATACCACCAAGATGCAATTACATATAATATGTAAAAGTTATATTAAATTAACATATATTCCAAGGAACTAACAAAATATCCCATGCAGGAGAATAATTTCGCAAGAATGTATTTTTCTTTAATTTAAGGTGGAATTGGATCCTTAGTGGGAACCGCTACTAACTTGGTTTTTAAGGAACTATTTACAAGGTATTAAATTCTTTTTAAACAAATTAATAAATAAACTATAAAAAATCGATTTTCGTAACTACACAACGCCACTGCAGACTTTGCTGTATGGTCATGATCATCATCATCAGCCTATCGGTTGCCACTGCTGAGTAAAGACCTCATCTCATATGGAGAATATTTGAGCATTAATCAACACGCTTGCTCAAGCTGGGTTGCGATTTCAAACTTATAATTTGAAGTTATAAGTCTACGTTTCCTCACGATGTTTTTCTTCGACGTCTGTCAGTGATGTCTAAATACTCTTAGAAAGTACATATGACTAGGAAAATCACATTGGTACTTGCCAGGTTTAGAACCCGCGCCCGCATACATGAGAGGCGGGTATTTAACTGCCAAGCCATCCCGACTTTTTATTTCGACTTTTGCTGTATGGTATCGTTTTTTAAAAAACAAAAATTTTGTGAACTCTTTAATATTTATGTAACAGGTGATTAACAGATGATTCCCTTAGTAAGTACAGAATTAGATATTTATTTCGGTTATTCATTTATAGCCATACTGGATCACCTTCTCAAAGCTTAGCCCATATGTTAGACCACTTAAGTCTTAAGTGTGATCTCTGAAATTAAATTATGAAACAGTGAATTGTATACATATAAGTCTAATAATATAAGTTAGGTATATTTAGTATTTTTGTTTTTTTTTTTTAATTAAGATTAAACATTATTTTATTCAGTAAAGTTTGTTATGCATTAAAATTTTAAAAAGCTGTCAATATTGAAAATCTTTAGTTCGAAGTCTAGGGTAACTTAATTCTGTTGTGAATTGACCTGCGATGATTGCATGTCAGTTAAGTGAATATTAATAATTTTAAAAAATTATACGTATTAATATTAATTAATAAAATAAACATTTCCCGTCACAAAATTAAATCTCGTCAAATGAAGTCCTGCTTCAAAGTGGGTCAACTATACAGTTCACCTTTCACCTTTATTATATGAAGTATATTTTTTATATATCTAAAATATTTATAAAGAAATATAAAATTTTCTGTTACACCAAGAGCTTTCATTACATTATTTTTCATTTTTTCCCCAAACGAAACGAAAGGAAATGAAATTTTTGACGAAACTTTCATCTCGTCTGTCGTAAAATAACGAAATCATTGTGTAAAAAATATAAAATAATATAATAAATTCCAGTAGTATTTCCAAAAATCACAGTTTCATTAAGGAAATATTTATAAAAAAATAACACATTATATAATAAAAATTAACTTCACAATTTTCAGACTTTACCCCGATGCTCCAGAATATTTGTCGTTTCCAAAATTTTCGGCTTTTACAATACCTTTTATGGTGATAATGGAATTATTTTGCTATTTATATCTTATCATCGTCTATTTTGGATACTTGAGGTAATATTATAATTCGAATATAATTCCAATATAAAGTAAGCTTAGATACTCATATGATAGATTCACCTCAGCTGTGAAAAATAAATGCTACAGTGTAGAGGTTATACAAACAGCTAGTGTAAACAAAAAGCTTTTCATATAAGAAGAGCATAAAAGAATAGAACTATAAATGGTTTTTTATTATTTTTTTTCGAATTACTTGAAAAAGCAGTTGATAATTTAGTTATTACTATATTTATATAAGTTTTCAGTAAAAAAAAGGTTAATAATTAGTTAGTATTTCTGTTAGTAATAGAAGTTGTAATTTCTATTAAAATTAATTTTAGGCCAAAAAGTAAAGCCGCGAGGAATGCTGAAATAACAGAATCGGGAATGGAAGCAGCGAAACAAGCAGTTGAAGAAAAAATTAAAGAAATTGGTTCGGTAACTACGTGGGAAATTGTAAGTTTTGAATATTCTAAGCCTAAATTGGATATTTAAAAAAAGTTTTACAAGAAAAGTACTTTCGGCATATATTCTACGCTTTTTATTACTTTCATTGTGAAATACGATCTTTATTATTATAAATTATGTCCTTTAATTTCTCCTCAGAATTACACTATCGATGCCACATATCACGA
>DVQP01002276.1:0-12958 GCA_018231745.1 Danaus eresimus
TTATATATAAATATATATATCTAGCATAAAAACTGACAGGCTTTCATCTTCAATCGCGGGCGCTGCGGCTGACAAAAGCACTCCAACGATGGCTGGCAATGCGCCAGAATCGCTATCAATTTGAAATGTTCATTTTGCTTTTATATTATTTCTCGTGTATTTAACTAGATGCTTCCCGGATTTATACAATTTTAGTTCTAAGTAATTTTAAAGTGTTTTAAATAAAGCATCAATATGAACATGTTACCTAGAATATAAATAACAAAGCCAATCCATTCGTATAGTGTACAGTTGAATATGGAGTTGGGAACGTCTTATTTAGTGCTCCCGAGTTTGGTCTCAGATGTGTCGAGGACGACTATTTTAAAATCGCTCCTTGGCAGTGAAGTAACGGGAAGAATTCATCTCAAGAATGCGAAAGTAAAAGATACAAAAGAAAAGACCAACGGGAACAACTGTTTAGTTTATTTTATATGAAACTTAAATTAAATTCCTTACTGTATCTGTCAGACGGTGGCAGTCCGCCAATAGCATGTTAATTATCTTGTTCTTAACACTATTTGTATATAAATTCTTTTTACATATCACTTACTTGTTCGGTTCACAGACAAGTTTTAAATAATCTCAAAACTGAACTGAAATACATTTTTCTTTACGTGTTTATCATGTTGTTGTACCTATAATGTGATACGTCTTTGACTCCATGTAATTTTCAGGTGAAAAAATTCTGTAAATATATAAATTTATACTGTTATGATGAAATATTTTATCGAATAATGTTAAGATCGGACATGTGTAGCATTTCGTCAGCACGAGCTGGCTAGTTTCCAATTTTGCATTTAAACTGCATGCAGAAGTAAAGAGCACGGGGGCTGAATTTTAAGTTTTCTTGTATTGAAGACATTATGCTTAATGGTAAGCCTAAAAGACGGAACGGTTCGCCGCATGCTCTTACAATTACGTTGTAAGTTTCATTTATAATAAACATACACTATTTATTTTATAGTAATATATTTTAACAAAATAACTGTGTGTGTACACTCACGAGAATAATCGTGTCAGGATAGAAAAACGTTATCATGTGATACGAGCCGGCCATTCTAAGATGATCCTTAGAATGGCCGGGAAAGGTTTTACATTCACCTGAAATATAATCTCCGTGTGAGGAGAAAGGGTCTTCTTTGCCGGTCGTTTTACACAATACGAATGATACAATGGAAGAAAATAATTTATCGTCAGACATCTGGATTCCATATTTTTTGTTGCTACAAAAACTGTCCACTGTTATTAATAATAAAACGCGAACGCAAAGTGCTCGGATCATTTCATTTATATCTTTTTGCATTTATTATTCCTCTACGCTAACAGTTTTGTTTTTTGCGTTAGCGAAATAGTAATTAAATAATATAAACATTTAATATTTATGAAGAATATATCTAATATTTGATAGCACTTATAATTTGACATAATTAGAAGGTATAAAGAAATGGTATTAAATATTAATGTTAGGATAGAGTTACAAGGGGTGTTTGTCAAAAGATTGTCTCATTACTGGCACAATAACGAGTCAGGTCCTTCCCAGACAAAAGGTCACAGTTGCAATAAAACTCATTCAGCTGTAGCTTTTAAAAACCTCTATATTTTTCTCTAAACAAGATTTACACGAATCTTTCCGACAAACTAAATATTATATCACAAGAACCTAATAATATTTTTCCAAATATAATCAAAAAAATTAAAAAATAAAACTTAAATTTAAAAACATCGTTTACTAAAAGCAAGCAAGTATTCGCTAATAGCAAACAATTTATTTATCACCCGGCGAGAAGAAGAAAAACTAAACAAATGCTTAGACTAGATTTATTTGCTAAAAGCGCAAACAAAACAATGGGGAACACAAGAATCTACTGTATAAAGTATTTCGAATAAACAATTTAGGAAAACACAGTCAAGGTGAAAGGAAGTCTTGAGATGTTTATTTTATTCGTCGCCTTCCAATGGAACCGCGAACATCTGGAAATTGGAACTACACCTTCACCACTGGAAACTTCTGGAAATATTTTACTGTACAGCGTTCAGCACAGAAAGAATGGATGCATTTCAATTTTCATTGTTTACGTGTAGTGAGAATTCTATAGTGACTGGAAATGTAATATATAATGGACTTTTGTAAATGGTGAATGAATACAAAATTATGTTTTAACGCTACCGCGGAAATTTTGATGGAATAAATGAAATGAATTTAGAGCAAAGTCGCCGTCGACAATCATGTTTATGAATTTTAGAAAGAGAATTTAATTACACGCAGACGAAATATTATAACAACCTACTCTACAAAGTTATATTTATTAAAGAAAAGATTAAATCAATAATTTAATAATAACGATTAAAACTGATCTCTACTGGGAATTGTTTTGCACGTTGAATTTAAAAATAGTAACAGTCTGTACAAAGAAACATTATCTATACTTAAAATAAATATCAAAAAAAAATGTTAATTCTAACAAACCTCTCACTCGTTGTGTGTCATTAAACAATAATGCTGCCTAATTGTGACTAAAAACGACCGCATCGTAATCGGCCGACTCATTCTAGAACGACGATATCACAGACGTACATACAAACACAAATAAACATACAAACACACACATCAACGACACACGGATACATCCTACCCCCTTTTTGCATCTTTTAAACACCCTTTTAAAGAGTCAAAAAGAGGCTTTGAAACGCCCTTCTTGGTTTTTAAAAACAAACAGACGGGACTGTGTGCCTTGGTGATGAATAGCGCCTCAGCGTAAATAGATTGTTCAATTGTCTGGTATTAGTAGTTTATAAAAGCCTGCTGTTCACCAACCAAATACATTGAATAGTTTAAAATTGTTCCTGAGAGTTTCACTTTCACTTTACAGCAACCGCCTTTATACGGACGAAATATAATGGATATCGGAAATCAAAGAAATGATTCGCAATTAATAAAATGAAGCAAAATTAAGATCAATGATATTAAATGAAGATTTAGGAGTAATAAAAAGCATGTTTTGCTGTTGGATAATAAGTGTAAAATTGTAGATGTGGAACAAGAACAAGACAATATTAGTGAGACAGTATTTTATAGCATGGTTTGTGGAATTAATTCAAGTCGCTCTAAAAGATTCATCCAGTTAGTACACAATAGAAACTTGGATGGAACACCAATCTATCAAATTTGATGAAAAATAACGAGATTCCACTAGCACGTCAACTGTTAAGTGTTCGAACGAAGTTCATCATGTGTCAGCGTCCTATCCGTTGAGATTTATGAACGTAACGATATTAAGCCAACTCTATGTAGGTAAAGCCATACTATGGACATAGTATTCTTAATACTTGCTAATAATATCTTTTATGTGAAATGCGAGATATATTTATTAATTGAAAACGTTAAAACTGTCGGTTAATGTTGACAACACAAACACGTTGTAAGTGTATAGATAGAGCGTTGCGTGTCAGGTGGTGATGAGTGGCGGCTGGCACGGCTCCTGGCCACCTGTTTATTCTGGATACAGATGTTTCGACAAACTTCACAACAGCTATTATGACTTATTTTATAGATGTTGATCCTTTATAAATTGCTTAATTGTTATTATTGCTTTTAAATTGTTTCTTTCCATAAACGCTAAGCTTAAAAGAAAAATGTTGTCGGAAAACAAAAATTAATGGATAAATTTTCGGGGTGAAATGTAATTAAAAAATTGTTGGATCAGATTCCGTTTTTTTTTTCTACGTAAGTAAAAGTATTATAAAACTTTGCGAAAGTTAAAACAACAAACAGCGCTGTAATCTCCCCGGCCCTGTCACATCTTACCCTGTAATTAGGGTAATTGAACACGCTAATTATGATTCCAGTGGCTTGAATTGACATAGAGCTAAAATGTTTTGGTTCATTACCCCGATTGAGGACGTAAACAAAACTGAGTACGTTTCATTCTTTGATTCATGCTTTTATATACACATACAAATATGCAACATTTTATTGTAAATAGACTATTATATTAAAAACTATTATTTACTTTGTAGATAATGTAGGTATGATCTTGAGTTATTTAAAAGAATTTAATGAGTATAAAGATGGAAGCCATAGCACAAGCCTAAGCGAAATCATCGTTGCCCGTAATTTAGAAATTGCTTGGGATCGATGGAACCATCTCCCATTTTAATATAGGTCTATCTGTATAGTAACGAGTAGTCCAAATCTTTGAGTAACAATCCAAAATACACTCTATCTTTATATAAATAAGATTTGAAACCTCTCGCAATCATCTGATAGTATTGTCCCGCTAAAACCCGGTAACCACATTACGTTAATGATGCAGGACTCATAAATTCTATTCCTATGATTGCTGACTCATTTATATTAGTGTCTTCGTATTATTTCATACATTTTATTTAATTAGAAATGATATTCGTACTATTTGTTATAAGTGGCAGGTTGATCCATTAATATAAGTAATGAAATCAATTTCATATATATATATATATAACTAATTTGTCTTTTAATAACTTATTGATATTGCAAAATATTTGATTAATTTTTATAAAATTTCGAGACACTTAAAATGCGTACAAAATCAGTTTAGACAAATTAGCATACTAATTACTCAAAGGTTTTTCTGTTTTAAAAAAAAAGCATATACTCAAGCGCTTAGCTTAATGATATGTTATAGACATAACCCTTATCTATAAATCCTAGTCTATAGATGATATATAACAGTAGGGAACTTATTAGGACTGCGTAGAAGCAGTGCTATAAAACCTCTATCAAAATGTAGCTACTGTAGAACATCACACCAATATTTTATGTCTATGAAGGTTAATAATCATCCCTAATAAACATACATATACACATATGTGCATAGATATATATAAATGTTCAACATACCCTCTGCCACTACTGATACAGGTTCAAACCACTTCCATTTAAGGACAGAATTTTAATTCAAACTATACAATTAGGTATAAATAAATGTAACAAAATGTTAAAGTAATTAAAATAAATTTGATAGTATTTATTTTAATTTTGTCACAAACATTCATATAAATCAGTTTCATGCTTCAGTGAATTTGAATTCCCAGAAGTTAACGAAAAACAACAACAACTATGACAATTTCGTCAAACTATACATCAACTGGGTGAACGACTCTGAAGCCGTTATCTTTATGATATAAACACGGATTTGGACGTCTCATTTAATTGGGTAACAGCCATGTTTTAAATGTAATTATTTTTTTAGATATTTTCTAACTATTAATAATATGTCGAATACATAGTAACTTCAGGTCATATATCTATATCCTGCAACGGTAATGTTTCCTGTAATTATTCTTTAAACACATGTCCATTAAATAAACGGCACGTTACATATAATTTTAATTACTGCTACTTATCCTATACCTTTGTTTTAATTCCACTGTATTCCCCTATCTAGGGAGGTGATATTGGGGTTAACATTGGATAGCAAAATTCTTTGGACGGTAGTTAAAATTTAATCAGATAAAACACGACAAGATGTCTTAAAAGTTCTCATTGAATACAGCCACTTAAACTCAGGACCAAAAAAAATCTTATAATTCCTTATATTTTGAATTTCTTTTTACCCGAAATTGATCGATCACTCTACAGGAACCATGTCGACAAATACAAAATTTGAAATATATTTTTTTTCCTACTTCCATCGACTTATCCAATAATTTGAAAAAAAAATAACAATTGAAAATATTTGCCATTTTCGTATATTCTACTGACGGTATTAAAATAATGTTGTACAAATAAAAATTGTAGTGAGCGTGAATTATGCAAAGGTATCATGAGGCTGATTGAATACAGAACAACGTTATTGAAACGTACAAAATGACCTCAGGGGTATGTGTTCCCTGTCTGAAGCTGCGATAATCCTTGTCAACAGACCCATATCACTTTGATAATGACGTCAAAGCAGCCTCACCTCAAACTCACATACATTCTGATATAACTCTTCTATATACCTAAGAATTCCACGTTGCTTGAACATTTGATTCTGACTTATATCTGGTTGAGCAATTATTTGTAAAAATTCCAATAGCTTCGCATAGATTTTTAAGCCTTCCATAGGATTATTATTGTCTATATGTCGAACACTTTGAAATAACTGAAATAGATCAACGTACATTTTCTTACGATGTACTTTATATCATCTAGGATTATGACTGCAACTATTATAGCACCAATAACAGTAGGCCCACAGGCGTCCACAACAATGACTCAAACTTTCGAAACCACTGATATGCATAGTCTCATCGGCTCAGATTACCCTATTGTTTTTGATCCCTTTGTGAAAATGAAAAAAAAGGGCGATTCATTACTGACTTTGTTTTCAAACCCCTTGGGATATCGGGTATTGTGATTCTGTATGAAATGCTTTAATTACAAATTTTTTGATCTTCCCCATTTTTCTCTGATTAAAAATCGATACAATAATGTGGGATCATGTTTTATTTTGATTTGGTTTTTAATGATTGTTAATTATTTATTTTTAAATTAAAATACTTTTAGATTTTTGAAGATTCATTAATTATGTTGGGTGTCATAATCATTTCAAATTAGAGAAAACAAAAAAGATCAGAAAATACGTTCGTAGCTATTGTATAATAATAAAATGTAACAAAATTCGGTTTTCATGTCACCCGATACGTCTTTTGTGGATCCCTATCGGTACATCGCCCTCAGCCCTTCCGAGCGACATAATTACGGTTTAAGGAGATGTTGGATGAGTTTATACAATTTCAGAGAATCCCTCAAGGATGACGGCGCAGGTCGGTTTTCTTTTCTTTTAATTTTATATATTTATCTACTTATCCTGATATTCTCCAATATACCAATTTTATGTGACGTTTGAGAATCGGACGGGTCCACTCAAATAATGGTTTAGTTCTGTTTGTCTTTTATATTTTGTAACCCTAAAGTTTATTACATGTAGCATCTATATTAGATAATGAATGACCTATTATGCTTTGAAAATAATCACTAAAAATATTTATGAACCATTAGTCTAAAAGCTTGCAAACAATTCTAATTCAATGCTATATTGAACGCACTATTCTGCGGTAAACGAAAGGGGCGGAGGGGTCAGTTGATTTGTTACCTGCGGAGGCTCTGTCGAACGGATTTTCAGCGAGGATGTATGGGTCGGTCTTTTTTGACAGTACAATTATCTATCACGGCTGTAAGATTACTCTGAGCCTGTCCAACAACGTCAATTTATGGCCATCCTAATATTTTTGTAAATGAAATTGTTTCAATAATCTTCTTTATTTGTTCGACGTTTATTATTCCGTTCTAACATTTTGTATTTGTAAGGCATAATCATAAAATTTTATGTTCTATTTGAATCAGGTAACATTACCAATTAGACGACTTTTAAAGTGCCATCCAAAATTGTGACCGTTGGACCTGTAATTTCGTGGCGAGGGCTAATATTCACAGAACGAGTCACGTACCTTATTTAATTAATAATTTTAAAGATGGCGTCGCTGGAGCTGAGACGGCCGGCGGCAGATCGTAATTTGATTTGTGAATGTAACATGTCGCTGATTTAAAACGTGGAGCTAACGGTTATTCGATTGCGGGCGATGAAGCTGGCACGTTTGAGGGCAAATTTCCTTTTTTGTATGTAAATCCGTAATTTTGCTGACAATTTCTACCGCCGATCTTTAAATCTACAAAATTAAACGGTTTAGATTATCCTTGTATTTAAAGTGCTTTCGGTACAAATAAATTCCATTGCCGAATTCTTTCCTTTGAGCTATAAATGCTTTGTCCACACGATTGATTTGATGTGATTTTTTTTTGCCATGGATTTATTTGAAAAATTTATTCCTTTTGAAAGTAAGGTTGAAGAAATGCTCTTATCGATTGAGAATTAAATTACTACCCTTCCTGTAGTTATATTGGTTCGTTTTGTTGGTACGATTGTATCAATATTGGACATTGTAACTCGATTTGCGAATCTATTGCTCGCTGTCAAGTCACGCTTGACATCGGTCGACAAAATGGCAAGGTCAGACAAGAACTTTGATATTTGACGCAATCACTAGTTACATTTTATCACATCAATTGTATTCATAGTTTATAATTATTATTTCAGCAACAACGATAAGTATCGCTAAGTTCCAAGGATAAAGTTCCATGAAGAGTTATTATTATTTTTCAGGTATTCTATTTTTCCATACTCGAATAAAATAATGTATAAAGTAGTCTAAAATTTTTGTTATATTTTGGTTTTGTTTTAAATAAGAACGAATACAATTATTTTTTTAAATTTATGAATCTATCAAATTAATAAACATCTTTAGATTCGTCAAGATGAATAGCAGAAAAAAATAAATTGCAGTAAAATATAAAATTTTTCGTCTATAACTTTTGGTGTGTGCTGTCGAATGAGAGAATTTTAATAGTGAAAATTTATGAGGAACTAATCGAACCCAAAATTATTATTAAACCAAACGAAAGTAAAATAATTTACCATAATATTTTTGCCATACAGTCCTATAGAGGATGTATGACTGAAAAAGCATTAAAAGGGGGTTTAGGTTGATATGAAAACGTAAAGTGGTTAGATTGAAACTAGATAAATGGTAGAAGCGTAAAATATTACATTTCGTAATCTATCACAACAACTAGATTGTTAAAATAACTAGGAGCTAACGGCATACTCGAGTGTTGATCGAATTATATTCTAAACTCGTAGTTACACCACGCAAAAGTGTTATTTCCGAGCCTTACATTATCTAAATTTCGACGTAAATATTTTTCCCTCACAAATATTAGATAAGGATAAAAGCTCTCGGTACATTTACAATTTGGCTTGGTATCTATCTTTTCGTGATTTGAAACATATATAGTATTTTTAAAGTGTGAAAATTACTAAGAATATTGTAAAAATTTATATGTATCTGTTAATCTCCCCAAATATAGATGAAATTGATAACCCTTTCATATTCATGCAAAACTGTGCGACTATTGTTCTTAATGTTTTATTAACTCAGTAAATTTGGAAGTTCCTAGTGAAATATAATTTGTTTAAATTACTGTATACGCATCGCGTGACATGAGCTTGTACACACAGTAGAAACATATTAGTTACGTAATTATTCCACGATTTATGTGTTATAATTAATTATAACTGACTCTTACTTTGACATATATTTAATAATTTTAATCAAATAAATATCGGTTTTGTCATAAATTTATAGTTCTTTTTTTAGACAAAAATAGATAAATTTCTTGTATCAATTTCAATATTTGTTCGTGAGGTGATAAGTTCTTGACAAAAATAACTGATTTCAGTTCTGTATAATTTTATAATAGACTACTATTGAACTAGTTTTTATACTGTAAGTACATATTTAATAAATTATATTCCAATAAATCGCCATATAGTAAAAGACAAAACTGATAAGCTTACATTTTAAAACTATCATAGAACATTCAACTTCGTTTGAAGTGAAAGTACGGAAAGGAATACTGTGAAATAAATAGCCTCAAACAGATATTTTATTTTGTCAATGACCTTTGAACTTTGTATAGAAGTTCCCGTTCATTACACAGCGACTACAAAATATCGAACGTGTAACAAACTCACATAACAAACATTATTTGAAAGACAGAAGCGATGCGAGCCACGCTGTAACAACACAATAAAGCGACGATAAATCTCAACTTAAATACAAATTGAAGTCCGCAAGTTCACAAATGCCGTGTTTATTCTCTTTGTAATTGAGTGGGGAATGTACTGCATTAGTTTTAATTAACAGCTCAAGGGAATAGGGAACAGGGAACAGCGACAGGCCGAAATCAGCAACAAGGTCTCTTAATGGAATATTGTAGGAGAACGGAACACAAATATATTATGTAGGTAGCATTTAAGGCAACACTTTAATTGGTTTCGGTAGCGCAGGTAGCGTTTTTACAAAACAAGGTAAATATTCAGCTAGTCTTTTCGTACTTCGTAATTGGAATTAAACGTAATTACAGCCTAAATCTTGTTTGATTTATTGAAGTAATATTCCTCATTTATACGTGCTTAACAGTCGATAGTTTGAATGTTCACGAATGTTTCTCAAGTTCAGTTATGTTGGTTGAACAAATTCTGCATAGTGACGTGCCGGACGCAGCACTGACTGTGCCCTCCATTCCACATAATTCCATTTACAGAGCGATGCGAGCAATGACGACACGTTGGAATATCGGTTAGGATGATACCAGAAAACCTTTTTTCAGCCATCGCAATAAAGTATTTGTACTATTTTTAGAACGCAGACAAAAATTATACCTGAAAAATATTCTCCATCGCCAGATATGAAATGAAATGGCACAGCAATATGTTTAACGTGAAAATATCAACGTTCGTTAAATATTGAAAAATATTATAATATTTTATAACAAACAGATATACATATTTAATAATTTATTGTATTTTACGAGTATATATTTGAGGATAAATTTTGTTATGTAGAATATTTAAAAGTATAGTTACTAACATTTTCAACCCACAGCCATTATGGCATGATTTGATGTACTTAAAATCTCGTGACACATAATTAAACTAGACACATAATAACACTGAACTTGATTTTCTGTGTTTATTTAGTTTCGGAGTCCGTCACTGTTTGAGTGCTGACTGATTGTTGACTCCCAGTTGTTTTGAAGTCATTATTTTCAATGATCATTTATTTAGACTAGTGGTCGCCCACTGGTCGAAATTCGACCATAAATAAAAAAAAACAAAAGAAACAATTTGACCACAGAGTATGTATGCGTGTAAAAATACTTGTATATGTACATATGTGTGTGTGAATTGCATGGTAGTGTGTGTAGTGTTTTATATATTGATTTAGTGTACTTTATAAGCATTGTTATGAAAAAATTTTAGCGTTCTGCACTTCTCTTACACATAAACTATAAGTGTGCCAAATTTTATCCTCTTCCGTCAGTACAATTTTCGTAAAAAGAGGTCCAAAGTTTTTTGCATCATTTATTAATAATAATTATTCATTATTTATTATTTGTTCACATTCGTTATTGTTAACTTATCATCTACTCCAATAATTTTCGAGCCTAATAGTTTGATAAGCTTTATTAAAAGTATATATAGAAGAAAAAGAGAAAGTTTTATTTCTAATACAAAATTGGAGAGTTTTTTTGAAATGAAGACGGCCTCTGTTTCAAAAGGTTTAATGTTCAATATGAGTTATTATATCACCGTTTCATATAAACCGAGGCGCCCGTTATGTTGGTTTGCCAGACATTTTTTACTTTTTCTAATTAAATTTTGAGACAAGAGAAAGATTTTAAAATACATTAGCTTTAATATAATAATATTACCTTTATGTTTTCAATTTACTGCTTTGACATGATATATCTTAAAATAAAATTCTTAAGTTTTCAAGATTCAATTAAAAACTTAATATTTATTGAATCAACTTGTTTCTAAATGATATTGTTAATTTAGTATTTATAAAATTATATCTATAATATAGAGGTTAATCTGAGTGTACATCGGAAATATTTATATCAAATTGAAATGAAAGTAAGTAGTATATTGGCTTTTGTGCAGATTTAAATTACGATGCAAACATTTATCGTTCCTTCAAACAAACAGTTTGATGAAAACTACTAAAATGACGAAACATTATCTCGCATGCCATCACACCGTGAGACCATCCTTCGCTTGATCGTTTTTATCATTTTACTATATTGTTTCTTGATTCATAAAACTTTTTTCATGATTCATAAAAAGATAAAAATCTTGGTGCATCTTCGGACATAAAATGGTCTTAATATAATAGAAAATATTAAATTATATTTCCTATAACGATAAAAATAATAAATATAAAAAAGCCTTCCCATAAAATTATTAAGAAAAGCTTACAATACTTTACATTTGTGTTACTGTTGCATTATTATATTTTCAGTAAGTTTTCCACACATGACCAAAATATTGAATTCATAAAAGAATATATAAAAATTGCGTCTTTTTTTGGTTCCAAAGATAACGATATCTGGAGGCACTAAAAACAACCTTTATCGAGAGAGAAACTGCTGTTAGAAGATAATATAAATAAAGATATCAAACTACACGTGGCTTTAAACCTTAAGGCTTTAGGTGACGGCTTTAGATTTTCCTTTATAAGTTTTGATTACATAGGATTTATGTGAAACAGCTATCAGTATATGAAATTAAGCTATAAATTTTCAATATATATCAACCAAAAAGAGCCGTTGTTCGCACTGAGCAAGCGGGCTACGGAATTTTAAATGGCTTTTTAATGAATCTTACGATGTATGATTAGAGAAATACTGAATTAAACATATTTTATTTTTATAAAAAGTCATTTAAATCCGTTGTCTCCTTGTTCCAGAAGCCGATTACACTCTGGACGATTCGTTCTGGAACGAAGATATATTCGGTGAGTAATATTCATCAGAAAATATATTACCGAAATATTTTATTAAAATTATTAATGTAATACTGTATGCAGACTAAACGCAATTTTATCTCAGTTCTCACTTTAACACTTTATAAATGACTATCCTCGGAGCACATGGGATTTCATAAAACAATTTCGACGTCGTTTGTGTCAGAGAAAGGAGTATAATTATATTTAAAATAAAAAAATAAAAATGAAACTTAATAAAATTTTACTTTACACATATTTTCCCCGAAAAGAATTTTGTATAATATTCCGTTTTGCCCTTTATATTTTAGAGTGTCTGGTTTTACTAAAATTTAATTTTTTATTATGAGATCTTAGATTTTCGCGAGACATTTAAATGAAACTAAAAAAAATTTTCGGATTATTACGCGATTTTTTATTAATTTTAAGCTACATTATCCCGACGTTTCGGTTACTTTACAGTAGCCGTCATCTCGTCTGCCCG